>CAUYON010156798.1:0-19868 GCA_963573935.1 Arctocebus calabarensis
AGTAGAGTCTCAGATCTGGTACCATGATTCCTCCTGGTCTGTTTTTATTTCTGAGTAATGTCTTGGCTATTGGAAGTTTTTTTTCTCATTCCATATAAAACAAAGTATTATTTTTTGAGGTCTTTAAAATATGACAATGGAACTTTGATAGGAATTGCATTAAAATTGTACATTGCCTTGGACAGTATGGACATTTCAACAATGTTTATTCTTCCTAGCCATGAGCATGGTATATTTTTCCATTTGTTGACATTTCCAGCTGTTTCTCCATTTAGAGTTTCATAGTTCTCTTTATAAAAATCTTTCACATCCTTTGTGTAAGATAAACTCCCAAATATTTCATCTTCTTTGGTACTACTGTGAAAGGGATAGAATCAAGAATGATATTTTTAATTGAAAAGTGATTGCAGCAGAGAATGGGTGAATTTTTCTGGCTTTTCCAACCCCCACAATATGAGGCCCTGCTGATACTGGAAAGGTCCTTGACATGTGTCAATTTAGTTCTGTATCTTCAAGAAGAGGAAGGCTATGTCTACAATCAGGAACTTACGAGTTCCTAGCTAAAAATCATCACCTTTAAGTATTTCTAAGTAGCACATTTAGCATCCATAAAGTACCCTTGGCCTCCAACAAGTAATTTTGTGGTTCATGATAAACAGGTATTTCCTTATCTCTGAATAGTCTTGTCCTGTTAAATTTGTCCATATATTACCATCAACCCACAGGCCTCCCTAGCTATCTGATCCATTTTACTTGTGGCAATTTCCCGCTAGCAAATCTATTCATAATGTAAAAATGTTGTGGCTATAACTAGAGCCCTCAATAAGGAAATGTAAAAATGAATGTGACCTTTGTTGGCACTGTTTTCTCTATTTTTCTTTCTTTCTTTTCCTGTCTAATTACCTATAGAGCATTGTGTCCCCAGATGCTGCGCACATTGATAATTGACTTTTGTCAGAAGCTACTTGTAGATGAATTTATAAAGGAGGCAATTTTTTTTTTTTGAGACAGAGCCTCAAGCTGTCACCCTGAGTAGAGTCCCATCGCATTACAGCTCATAGCAACCTCTAATTCCTGGGCTCAAGCAATTGTCCTGCCTCCACCTCTCAAGTATCTGGGACTACAGGTGTCCACCACAATGCCCAGCTATTTTTTGTTGTTGTTGCAGCTATCATTGTTGTTTGGTGGGCCTGGGCTTGATTTGAACCCTCCAACTCAGGTGTATTGGTGCCTTAGCCACTTGAGCCATAGGTGCCAAGCCAATGAGCCAAATTTTTAATTCCACAGGATAATAAGTGGTAGTTAATTTTATAGTACTCATGCTAGAGTGGGAATATCATGGGGTTTGGAATTGAACCAATTTATGATTAAATTCTGAGGTGATTTAGGGAGATAAAAATGTACCTTTTGAGACCTAGAATCTCTCATCATACAAAATCTTTAAAAATTTTTTTCAGATAAAAAATTCATCTATATTTGCATAGTTATACAGTATAAATAGTCCGAGGACTTTTATTGTTGCTTCCTAAGAGAATATCAAATTTCAAAGGCACATCTTGGTGGAAATCTATTCTTCTTAGGTGCCTAGTACCAATCCTCAGCTTAGAGATTTTCTGTTTTGTGTGTACACCTATCCCATAAATTATATCATAAATATTGATCTGCCGTATTGACTACCTTTTACCACTAATACGATGCACTGTTAAATAAAGTTACCCGAGAGAGTAGTACAGTAACTGTGTCATACTCAGAGAGAAATATTGTCAGTGGTTAAATATGCACTCCTAATCCTTTTCAGGGAAAAAAGAAATGGTTTCATTTGTTGAATTTTGTCTGAGAGCACTACTTTTTGTTACCCTGACATTAAAAAATGAAAAAAGCAAAGAGAATAACTTTACATTAACTAATATTGACTTCAAGGGGAGTGATATTTTTCAAAGCAGAAAGTTCAAAGCCTCATGTCACACTGTTAGAAAATTAGTGTTGACAGGCCCAGACGTCCATATCTACACTTCATGCCTCCTGTGGAAGATACCTGTGGAAATCATGACCCAGACAGGGTCCTTTTTACAGTCACTTGGATTGTGTTCTCTTAATAAATGGTACTTCTGTTCACAAGGGTAACACTATAATGATGATGTATTTTTAATGACACAGAAGGTATGTGTTTTCATAGTTTAATTTTACAGCTATAAAAAGTGGACATCTTTAGGTTCTTGCTTCATAAGAAGGAGAGGGGGAAAGCCACAAATAAAAACCTTCATCTTTTCCCACTCTTTCCGACTATATCTTCACCCATTTTTCCCCTCCAACTTGCTCAGACAGAAGATGTGTCTTAGGAGAGTCATTATAAGTAGCTAAAAGTGTAGGATCTTATGTCAAACACATCTGGATTCTCATTTAGCATTTCTCTTTATAAACTGAATTCATTTTGATCTGTGGTCCAAGCTGGCAAAGTTTGTTTTCCTCACCTTTTAACTAAGGATAAGAATAAATATGTAAATTAAGTGCAATAACATCCGAAAGTCACTGTACATATATGAAGCGCTCAGTAATGGTGCTGAGAAGAGGTACACTGATAATTCCATGAGCAGAGACCGCGGTCCAATTGGAAGTTTCATTCGTGTCTAAGTCTCTAACTTACATAACCAAACATGACTAAGCATATTTATAGAAGCCTGTGGAAGCCCATATCCATTTTTATGCTGACATTTATTACTTTAATCTTTATATACAATCTCTCTTAGATCCTCTGGAGCTTCACAATATCCATGTTTCCTGTCCATCCCGTCATTTCCACCGGTTTCTTTCTCTTAATTTTCAACAACTCCGATTCTTTACATTCCTTTCAATTAATATATCATTTGTTGCTGACAACAACAAAGCCTTTGAAAATGTCTACATTTCTTTTTAAATAACTTCTCCCTTTGTCCCAAAATATTTTTACTTATTTATTTATTTATACTTCAGGATATCAGGGGGTTCATGTTTTTTGTTTTATAATTTGTTTTGGAGCAAATTGAGTCAAGGTTCTAAGGGTGCCCCCCACCCGGTGGGCATCATACTTAATAGGTATGAATTTCCCCACCCATTCCTTCCCCCTCTGAGCTCAATTTTCACTGAGATTCATTTCCATATCTGCAGTTCAAAGTTGATTGATCACTTCTAGCCTGGTATTGAGTATGTATTTGTTTCTCTAAGAGATTTTATTGCCTCCCAAATACCACCCAATTGCATACGACATCAAAATCTATATCTTCATGCCCCCTTCTCATCTAATTTTTAGCAATAAATCCTTTCTAATTGTCAATCTAGGTTAGCAATTAACATTAATTAATAAATGAATGTCCTCTAGGCACTACCGACTCACCATGACCAACAAAGTAAACTCTTGCCTCTGGAAATGTCTAATTAGAGTCTCTTGCCTCTAATATGTCTATTATCCAAAGATGATCCTGGGCACCTCAGCCTCTCCCCTTTGTCTCAGCTTGATGACTGTCCTTGACCTGTCTCTTCCATGCCCTCCTCTTCCTTCCATCTGCACAAGTACTACCCTCCTTACTCTTTGTTCATTTGTCTACCTCTCTATTTCTTCATTCTTTACCCTCTGTTGGTTTTTCTTGAAAAAAAAAATTCACAACTTGAAAATATCTCTTTCTTCTTAGACATGACTAGCTCATAATAATATAGCATCCCTACTTTGTATTTCTCTATCTTTCCTATAGTATAAAGCTCTTTTATTATTATTTTTTGAGGCAAAGTCTCACTACGTCACTCTTGGTAGAGTCCTGTGGTGTCACAGCTCACAGCAACCTCTAACTCTTGGGCTTAAGTGATTCTCTTGTCTCAGTTTCCTACGTAGCTGGGACTATAGGTGCCTGTCACAAAGCCCGGCTATTTGTTGTTGTTATTGTTGTTTAGTAGGCCTGGACTGGGTTTGAACCCACCATCCCTGGTGTATGTTGCTGGCACCCTGAGCTACAGGTACTGAGCCAGTATAAAGCTCTTTAACATTATAAATATACTTAATTACTATAAATATACTGCCATAGTATGAGGTAAAAAATGTTTGTTACCAACTTACCTCACTCTTGAGGGATTTTAGGAGTGCAAATTTAAAAAAAAAACAACTATGGTTAACTTGCCCCATTTGTAACAAATAGAAAACGCACACTCAAAAAGAAATTATTTATAATTCACTACTGGTCATTTTAAAGTAATTTCAAAGTCATTTGGCCCATGGATAAAAGCTGAAGTACTAGGGCATTATTGTAAGTGGGATGTCTAATCCATATACTCCCGTGAACGTCAGACTGGGTGAACTGGATGCTCATGTCTATGGAAACAAGGGTAAATGGGTGCTTCCATTTCTTATTAGTAGTCTTTATCTATAGTCATCTCCAGTATGCAGCAACAATGTTTCTCTAGCCAAGAACATCTTAAATATATGCTGCAAATATTTATCTGTTCATATTTTTAAGTTAACAGTCAAGCGTCTATGACTTCCTAATAGGGCACAAGAAAGATCCACACAGCAGGTCATTCTGGTTATTGAAAAATGTCATAATTTCAGAATTCTCTTTGAGTTGAAGGACCTATTAGAATATCAGGCTCATAGAGGTTCCAAGACAAGCCTCCAAAGTGAAAAGCCAGCCCAGCCTCTCCTTGCAAGGGGACAATGACTCTTGAGCGTCCCAGAGCATTCATGGATCTCCCTACAGACAGTGTTCCAACCTCAGCCCTCTCCTTACTGCTTGAATTGTGACTCTTTTCCCTGCACTACACTAGAATTATTATAATTATTTTGCAAAACATCTGTTATTTTCTTGCTAAATATCTGGTGTTTTCAAGTAAAAACAAACAAAAATGCATTATGTCCTGTCTCAGATGGAAAGAGGTAGCTAAAAGGCGGCACAGAGAGGTCTGTTCTTTAGGTACCATCCAGTCTCTCATAAAACAGCCTTCCATAAATTAGCTTTTCATTCCTGCATTCATTCATTTAAAAATATATAATTAGTGTTGTCTATGTTCCACCCACTGCACTGCTCAAAATGTCAATTTACAGAAAAATAGAATCTAGGCATAGGCTTTGTAAAATGTGTGATGTGGTGAAGGAAAAACATGTTGTAGCCATGTCTATTTGTAATCATGTATTTGCCCATTTATTTGGGTTCATTCTGGGTTCACCACTAGACAATAACTCTACAAAAAAGGGGAATTTGTTTCTATTTTATTCTATTGTATTCTTGTCCTTACCCAATTAGTAACATAGTGTTTGAAGTATAGATGCTCAAAAATATTTTGTAAATAAATATTGGATAACTATTAATTAATTTAGGCATTAATGAATAATTTTTCCTCTGAGTGAAGATACCTGCTTTAGTTGTCTCCTTAACAGAGAGTTATCCCAAAGCTTTACTTATCTGGTAATTGGTAATCAGACATTCCTGACTCAAATAACAGTGTTATTTGCAGGTTTCAATAAGCATTCAGCCTCTCCAGTTATCAGTTGGCATATCTAATTCTGTCTGTTCAAATCCTGGATTTGATTTTTAGAATAAATATATAGTCACATATATTCTAGTTCTTTGTAACTGGAAAGAGCATAAAATGTGTTTGTGCAAGGTTTGTGGTCTGCACCTTTCTCAGGATACCACAGCCCTGTGGGAAGGTGTCCACTAGCAGCTTCATTGGCAGATGGAGGTTGAGTTTATAGCTACACGGGAGGGGCAGACCTGGAAGGGCAGCATCAGATGCTGAAGCGTGAGACAGTACCAGACCAGGGGAAAGGTCCTTCATCACATTTGATGTTAAGAGACACAATAGAAGAAGCATGCTCCTCCACACTTGGTAGCAATTTTTAAATGGCCATAGCAGTAATAATGACAATAATGAAAATACCTAAATCAGATGCCAGACATGCTAGAGGATATAAAATCGTCATCTCTACAATTCCCAAATCGCAGATTTCCTGGTAGAATGGCACAAAAATGCAAATGCATTTTCACATATTGTTATACTTGATACCTATTTGTACCATTGATTAACATCTTATTGTATAAAATAAAATAGCATCTGAACATTTATGCAGAAAATTTTATTCTTTTAAAATCAGGTTTGATTGTGTCTGGAACATCACCCAGCTGCTGTTCCATGACTGAATCCATTCTGATCTCTCAGGAGACGGTTTATCCTCTGTAGGAATCTAAACAGGCAAGGGTACTATCCATTTCAACTTACAGTCCTCTAAATACTGTAAAACAAAAATAAACCAAACCTATCAGAGTGGCTTCAGAACTCCCTTTCCACCCCATACTCTGCTTTGTTATCTGTAGTAAGGAAAGCAATCTGGGAGTACAGGGGAAAGGATATCAGACCTCCCAGACTATGTATTGTTCAAGAATCCCTTGTATGAATTACCCTGATGATCTGTGGCATATTATGAATATTAGCCAGGGATAGGAGAAGTGAGCAACAAAGTGAACATCCTGGTGTGCTCTTCAGGAACAGAGACAAACCCAGAGGTAGGAGAGAAAGTCAGGGGGAAAGATACTGAGGGGTGAGACCATGGGAACATGTGATGGCAAAGACTCGGGAAGCTTCTTGTTCAGAAGTCTCTAAGGCTATGTGGAGAAACCCTCCACCTCTCTCTCTCTTCCTCCCCCATCCCCCAAGCCAGATAAAAGAACATGGGCTGCTCCTGTCTCCTTCACTCTGCCCTGAAATAGTTTTCCACCTCTGGAGATACTGTCACTTCAATATTCATGCGATGAATCCTAAAATCTTCAGACTGGGTGAAGTGAATGCTCAGGTGTATGGAAATACCATGCAACTGGACACTTCCATGGTTCTGTGTTCTGGGTTTTGACATGTTGGGTCCTAGTGCCAACGTTGTCCTATCATGTGAGCTCAGCTACTTCCCACCTGGTCATAACTGCAAATGGCTTTCATAAACTCACTCTGCAGATAACATATTTTGTCATGTTTTATTCTTAGTAGAATATTAGGAGGTTGTAGAGCTAAGACACATGCTCATTGGGTTTAGTGAGGATAAGAGTGTCATATTTTGCAGAATCATACTCCAGTCACTTTACAATTTTCATATATTATGTCACTAGACTTTCAGCATGTTATCTTATATTTTCTGACTGAGAAGGAAAAATTAGTACTTCTTATTCCTATAATATTGCTTTTTAAAAAGAATAGTGTATTACGTTCGCTAATAAATGGAGCACTTGTTCTATCCAAAGCCCATACGTAGTAGATTTTACGTAAGTGTACATATACATACACAATGTCTGGATATTCATGTACATATAAATATAAACATAAATATTGTATCCATGTATATATACACACATAATCAAGTGTGTATATGTGTGCACTTGTGTATATAATTTAATATGGAGCCCTCAACAGAGAAAGTGCTCAATACACACAATTTTTTCCTGCTTAAGCTTTGAGAAGACTCAATGCTTCTGTAGTTCAAAGCCAGGTCAATTCGTTTTTATGAGGTAGGGTTATAATAGAGTCTTTTGTAGATTCAGAGACATCAAGAAATCACAGAGGAAGTGACTAGTCGCATGGGGAGGTGGAATTTGTACCAATGATTTGCATTGTGAAAGATAAGTATGAATCTACCTCTTTGTGGAGATAAGGAATTGTATAAAGGGATATTCTATACATCAAGAATAGCACACCCAAATGCACAGACGCAGGAGAATTAGGTCATATAGGTTTTTCAGCCTGCAGTGCTGAATTCAGTGATATTGAGCATGTTTACTTTGTTAACATGGTAGAAAAGGAGTAAAACTCTTAGTTTATTTCAGTAAACACGTTACAATGGCTAAGTCCCTTCAGCATTAGGGAAGAGCTAGAAGGTACCACGAGATAAGCATTAGGCTGTGCATGGCAAATCGGACAGCTAGCTTTGCAGTTACTGAGTAAGGAGGTTCTTTTTATTTTTATTAATTTTTTTTTTTTTCAGTTTTTGGCCAGGGCTAGGCCCGAACTCGCCACCTCTGGCATATGGGGCAGTGCCCTACTCCTTTGAGCCACAGGCGCCGCCCAGTTATTTCTATTTTTTAAGCATTATTTTGTATTTTTAAATGACCACTCATATTCCAATAATCTCCAAATTTCAAGAAGGAAAAAGAGAAGGCCAGGCTGACCCCTCTTGAGCAGCTGCCTTTTTAGGAGGCTTCCCTTCACCCATTTTCCTCCTATATCCCATTAAGCTTTCCTAACCAAAGGTAGAGATATGTGTTTTATCACTTGGTATATCACAGACCTGAATAAAAATATGAATCTGTCATTAAGGAAAAAATGACAACAAAAGTCTGGATGTTAAAAGTGTCTGGAACGAATGCCTCCAGGGCTGACCTTATCTCCCAGGAGCCTCTAGTTGCCATGGTCAATGTCAGATGTTTTGACCCTTGAGGTTTCATTCAGTCTCCACACCACCAGTAAGAGACGCTTGGTCATTTATACGTTTATAAATTTCAAAAAAGTTTAGGTATTTGCCCAATATAATGCAAACAGCTGTGATAATATCAATATTTAATCTTTACCTGTCTAAAGTCTAATCCCCATTCTATAACATGGTAAACTTGGGTAAATCAATGCAGGAAAATCTCTTTGTGTCTCTTGAGAGCAAAAATGTTTTTCCAGATTGTTTCATAGTTTACAAACTAATATATACCAGCTTTGGGCGATGCATCATTGAATACTTTCCCTAGAGGATAATTATATATGCCTCTAATTACAAAAAATAAAAACTAAATAAGTTTGATACATTTATAACTGCATTTACAAACCTCTTAACCACTGAAGCATATAATTTCCCCCCTAAACTGCTACCACTTATTTTTATAACACTTATTTTGAGTATTCTGGTGGCCATAAGGTCTGCTCCATCTCCTGTGAAAGGTGGGATAATGGATACATGGTACCCTGGTACCTAGTAGAGCACCTTGGCATTCAGGCATCACAATGAATCACATAGACAGGGATGCCTTCCTCAGCCTGAGGCTGGCCCCATCCAAACTCTCAGATATTGCCTCTACTAGGGACTTCAGTTTAATTGCATAGGGAGAAAACCATCCTTTCTCTTTCTTGGAATGTTTTTTCAAGACCTAGCTCTTTGTTTCCTGCTTCTTGACCTGTTAGCTAAGAAGACTATGACCCCTAATAATAGATAGGCAATGTGTCCTGTAACAAAGGCCACACTACTCTTCTATGTTTTGAAGTTCATCCCCTTTCACACTTGTTATAAAGTCTGTTGAGATTCAGTTCTCTCTCTTATACTTACCTCTTCCCCCTAACCTTGACTTTTCCCTAATAGGTGTGACTTGCTAAAATTGTCCCAATTTCGATATAAGCATCTAAAAGTCTTAATCAACTTTATATGCTCCTCCATCTAGGGCTTCTTCCCCTTCACAGCCAATGTTATTTTAAAAAGTTACACACACTCTCATAGTCCACTTCTTCCCTCCTGGTCTGGCTGCTGTAGAAATTCTCCCCCTTCACCAGGTAAACAATTCTGCCAAGACTTCCAGTGACTGGTGTGTTGTTGCTTTCAGCCACAATTGTTCAGTCCTCATGTTACTTGGGTTCTAAACAAGACTTGATCCAATTGATGTCTTTCTCCTCTTGAAACAGGTTACCTCCTCTGCTGCCATGAAGTCCCAGTTTTCCAAAGCCTGTTTGTCTCAGCCTAATCCTTCTCTAAGAGCTTATTATTCATTTTTACTTCTGAAGGCTCATATGAGGCCCTGCCCTTCTAAGAATCACTCTATCTACACCCACAGCCTCCATCAGGGTCTGAGCATAGGTGAAAGCTCCATCTTCCTTCCTGCACTCCCTTAATTGTGAAATTCAAGGTCTATAAAAACAAACTCATGTGGCGGGTGCCTGTAGTCCCAGCTACTTGGGAGGCAGAGGCAAGAGACTCGCTTGAGCCCAGGAACTGGAGTTTGCTGTGAGCTGTAATGCCACGACACTCTATCCAGCTTGAGGCTCTGTCTCAAAAAAAAAAAAAAAAAAACTCAATATTGTTCACAAAAAAATCAGTCTTCTGTCAGTATTTGAGGGATGACCCCTTCCATTTGCTTAGTTAGGCAAATAAATATATTGATTTTTTTTTTTATTTTCACCCCTCATCCAATTTCTAAAATAATTTCATTAACGTTCAACTCTTAATTGAATCTTTTTTTTTTTTTTTTTGGCCAAATTAACTGGTCTATGTTATTATTTTCTATCATCTGGATACATGAAATTTTCTCTTAGTTAGAATATTTGCACTTTCTTCTCTATTTTCTAGGCGTTCTTCCTTCCCACCCATACTATATTTCCATCTGTTCTCCCTAACTCAGCCAAAAGAATTTAATATCCTCTTAAACCCACGCTCTGATTGAAGGTCTGCAATGGCTTTACCAGGACGGCCTTGAGATAAAGCCCAAAATTCTGAACACAGCTAAGCTCCCTGATTTCCCCTTCTACTACTTTGCCCCACCTCACACATCTTCCCACCAAGAATGCCTCCACCAAGAACTCTGGAGCACAGGATTTCTCCTTCCCATCTACCTCCACCTGCGGGATGTTGCTTTTACCTGAAAGACCTTCACAAAACCCAGGAGTGTTTCTCTGATCCTCTGTACTAAGCCAGCTCTCACTACATAGTATTGCATACAGTAATAGCGAGCAAAATTGTCACATAGCGACAATAACACAATAATAAAAATGCATCCTGTCTTAACTGAAGTTGCACTGTTAACATTGCACGCATATCGATGATATAAAAATCTCATGGTGGAGGATACCTCACTATTTAACGCTGTAGGCCTGGCCTTTCTCTCCTTCGACTAAGGAAAGATTATCCTATCTATTCTCTTTGACTTTTAACAGTTTCTTAATCAAATGACTTTCTAGACTTTAGAGGTCTCAAAAATGGAGGGCTGTTTGCCTTGTGATTTCTTCATCTTTGCCTATATCTATAGCACTGCTGTGATGAGTTTCAATAGGCAGCCTCTTTTCTCAGTCCAGATCCAGTGGGCCAGTATTAGCCCTAGTATAGATTATGCCTTTTAAAGAGAAGCAATGTTGCCTCTAAATGGTACTGAGGTAGAGGCAAAAAAAAAAACATTTCTTTTTCAATATATAAAAAGCAGATATTGATACACTTCATAAATGAAAATTTTCACCATGGTGAAGGGAATGAATAAAGAAAACAATGTATAAGAAGGCTTTTAGATGAGAAATAATAAAGAAAGGGTCAGAAACACTGAGTTAGATCTTCCAAACACTTCCCCTGATTTCCACACGCTGCTCCAGGGAAAGGAATCTAGCTGCTCACAGGTCGGCCAAGTCCTAGCACATGTGAACATTCTTAAAACATGATTGTAAGCCAAACAAAGTTTGATCCATCTGTGTTTTATCATTTTGAAAGCTGACTATGCATTTTTTGATGTGAACCAAACCAATTTCAAAGATTTTAAAATTTTCTAAATCTATACATGGAACCCCCCCAAAAATTTACACATTTCTACCATTGTGGGATTTTATTAGTTGTCCAGAATTTTATCAAGAGCTTAGACAGTAAGCTTCTTGTCCGCCTTTTTACTCACATTTCTTAGCACAGGATCTGACTACTAGCAGGAGCTGAAGTGCCTAACAGTAAATAAAACAGTAAGTACAATTTACTGAACACCTCGTATGTACAGACACTGGAATTGTATTGTAATTCACCTTTTTAGAGATAAAATAACCCTTCTGTGTTTGTGCTATTATTCTTATGCTACAAATGAGGCATATGATGTCAAGACCCCGTGTAATATGATCAAGGTCACCCTTCTAGAACATATTAGGCCTAGAATTAAGACAAAGTTATTTTTGCCTTCAAAGCTCCTCAAATTGTGTTTTAGGATCAAACACTGACACCCAATGCAGTAATTCTATCATATTAAACTTAGTAGAGCTATGCCACATCTGTTCCATGTACTATCTTCAGCTTGGTGTCATTATGAAAACCCATTTACCCATCTTCCTGATGCAGGAAATCAATACCTATTTAACTGGCTTTTCAGAAATGCAAGTCTTCAGCTGATGAATCAATAATCAATTTTTAGTACTCTGGCTGTTTTCAAAAAGAAATACAGTAAAACTCATGCAAGTGAGCCTTCATCTGCTAGTCCCCAGTCCCACGTGAACTATGAAGAGCGAGGTCATGGCTGGTGGTGGAAAATGAGCATGTTAGGTTGGGAACTTGGATGATGGAGAGAAGTCTATCAAGTCTGCTGTCTTCTTCTGGCCTCTTCATTCTAAATTATGTCAAAGAAAAGGATGTAGATGTAGTAGGGGAAATGCTGGACTCTCCACTGCTCTCGTGGAAATCCCAGGAAGACACAGTATCAGCAAAGGGTTCATCTCAGGTTAAATCAAAGTGTTTCACTTCAATAGGTTTTAAACAGATTGTGATCAATAAACTAGACCATTACAACTTGACTCTAGATAGAAGCACAAAATCTCTCCAGTATTTTTTAGCTTCAGTATAATAACCACTGTGATGGTTAACGTTATGTATCTACTTGGCTAAGCTACAGGGTGCCCAGATTTTGGTAAAATATCATTCTTAATGTTTCTGTGAGGGTATTCTTGGATAATATTAACATTTATTTCTTTATTTTTTTTGGCCTTTTTTTATTAAACCATAGCTGTGTACATTAATGCCAATTATGGGGTATAATGTACTGGTTTTGTATACAATTTGAAATATTTTCATCAAATTGGGGTAGAGGGAGGGTAATTGGTGGAACCACACCTATGGTGCATTTTATAAGGGTACATGTCAAATCTACTAAGTGTAGAATATAAATGTCTTAACACAATAACTAAGAAACTGTGGTGAATATTAACATTTAAATCAGAAGACTAAGTAAAACAATTGTCTTCCTTAATACGGGTGAGCCTTGTCCAATTAGTTGGAAGATTAAATAGAACAAAAAGGCTCACATCCTAAAGAGAGAATTCCTCTTGCTTGATGAACTTTGGGCTGGGAAAACTGTTTTGTTTTGTTTTGTTTTTAGCTGCTTTTTGACTTGAACTGAAATGTCAGCTCTCTGCAGCATCTCTAGCTCTCTGAGTTGCCCCGAGATCTTGGGATTTGTCTGTCTCCATAATCACATGAGCCCATTTTTTATGATAAATCCCATTATATGCATATACCCAGATAATTTGATACATATCCATAATTTATAGACAGATATCCATATCCAATAGTTATCCATATCTACTTACTTAAACACAGAGAGAACAATTAGGAAGTGTGTAGACAGATATAATAAATACACCCCCATAGCTCTTCTGTGTGTGTGTCTACATACATATATATATATACACCCAATATATATATTTAGCCATCACCTAGCAGCTTACCATAAATTTAGATTCTCAGTTCCTACCTAAGTCCTATTAGATCCCAATCCACACTATAACCAGTAGGTGATCAGTGTGCACATTTGTGTCTGGTGAGCGTTAGTGAAAGGAGCTTCAACATTAGCATGGTTATATACTCTGCAACATTCAATGTCATTTTGGGCATCTGGACCTCTCTTTCTTAAATTCCGATTTCCTCAATCAGGTTCTCAGGACAGGACTTGACATGGTCCAGAAAACCATTGTGATATAGATGCTAGTAACAGACGGTGCAAATAGTAGTATAAAAGGTGACAACAACAACACACAAGAATAAGAGCATAATAGAGAGAACCTTAAATTAATAAGAAATGATCCTGCATCTGTTTCAAACACTAAACTGGATGGCTGAATGACTTTTGCTAAGTCACTTTAGCCCTAAGCTTCTGTTCCTTGTTCTAAATTCACCTGTCTGTCCTTCTTACAGGAAGGTGTGACTCTACTCTGAGAGCATCTGTGTTCCCTTCATCACTGTTGATTTCCTGTAGCCTTAATTTTTCCACTTTTGATAGTGTCTACTTGGCTAACTTGTAAGCACCATAAAAAAACAAAACAACAACAACAAAAAAAACAGCCATTGCTTAAGCCTGGCTGACACCAGTGGGAAGAAAAGCAGTCGTCTGCAGATTCCTTTGCCACCCATTCATTTCTAACCTGTGACAATGAGCAGATAAGAGCATCCTCACTCATAATTAACATGCTAAAACACTGTACCATTAGGGCAGATTTTATCTGATCCTTCGTTGCCCAAATTCTATTTCAGGATCATGTTAGGAATACTCCTGAGGTATCATCTTACTTGAAAAATGTTATTTCAATTAGTTGAATATCATTCTTTACAGGATTTAGGTCAAATAAGGGGCATCACTAAATCCAAACCAAACAATATATGTCTGCAATAAATTTCTGTTCCTGAATTATTCATATGTAATGGCACAGGTGACTCTTCAAGCATCTGAATTAAGTAGAATTGATTTCTCGCTTTTTTATGCTCTGTCGTACAAGCCTTTTTGTACTTTTACTTCTTCTTAACAAATAAAGTATTGATTCATCTCCACTGAACATGTTTTATTTAAACTTTGGTCTTTGTCAGCAACTTCATCGTTAGTACCCACAATTCCCTTTCCTAACTTCCCAATTGTCTTTTGATCCCAAAGGTGAAATCCTTTAACCTGGCTGCCTGGCCACTTAGCATAAAGTGTAATAACTACAAAGTGGGTAGAACTCAGCAAGAAAAATATCACAGTGACTTTTTGTCTTTCTCTGGAGTTTTTACTCCATTATAATATTCAAAAAGTACCCAATAAATTTTTAGTCCATTTGGATGACTTGGAAATCAGCTTTGGTCTTGAACTGCATTGTCTTTTCATTTTTATGTGAAAATCACTACATACCTTCCTTCTAAATCTGTGAACAATCTTATTTGTAGGGAGATGACAGGGGGTGGGAAAGGATCACTGGGCACAGTGGTAATCCCAGAATGAAGCACACAGCCTGAAAGAAGATTGAAACTCAAAAAATATTTGTCAAGCAAATGGATGAATCAAGTTTTTTATTAGGATTTATTTAATGTCCTCTAAAATTAGTTGACATGATATGAGCTAGAAAGCAAAGTGGATAACTTATAATTCTTGGTTCATTTTTATAGCACTCAAGTTTTATAAAAAATAAAATCATGGAAAAAAGTCATGAACAATTGAATGAATTTGGGAAAAAATGTGATTCAGGAGACCTGACTTCTAACCTTAGATCTGTCATTTACGTTACCTTGATCTTCGGCTAAGTTTTCCCACCTAGAGTAAGAAAACATTGTTTAAGACAATACTTCCTTTGCCCTCCAATGCTGGGACTGTTATCATAACACAGCTGTTTGCTAGTTTACTTGTGTAGAGGAAGACAATCATTTTTATTGTCCTCTTCGAACCCATGCTTCATCTGAAACCAGACCTTCTCTCCTTTCCTCATCAATCTTCAATGTGCCCCACAATAGAGCTTCCAGCATGGGTTTTTCTCCATGCAGATATTACAGCAGTACGAATAGCCTTCCCTGGTCAAATCTGCAGCTACTGATGCCTATTGAGTCACACTATCAGGTATGTTGCACCTATCAAAATACCAGCCCTATCTCCCTTTTTCAAAGCACTGTCACCAAGATAGAGCCTCTGTTATTTTGTCTTTCTCTGGTTACTAGTTACTAGTAACTCAGTTATGCAGCACGTAGAAGTAACTTCCCTTATAAACCAAATGCCTGAGCTGTTTGTACAAGCCCATGACAGCTCCCCTGTTCTTTTCAGTCAGGGGTCTATTGCATATACATTGAACACATCCTCTGTGCTCTGGGCTACGGTCAGTGTTGATGATGCAGAGATAAACTGAGCACAGCTCCTACCCTGAAGAATTTTAAGTCTAGTAGGAAAGACATGTAAATTAGATGTTTTCCCACAAATAGACAGTTGCTGTTCCCATGGGTTTTCCCCATACAGATAGAGGCAATTTCCCCAGGCAGGCATCTACCTGTATCAGCTATGATGAGAAATGGCGAAGTCCCCCTCCTGCTTTGTGTAACACTCTGAAGGAAATGTTACCAAGGTTGCCTGGGCCTTTCTCTTTATGGTGAAATAACTTATTTTCATTCTCTTTCTAGCTTTCTTAGCTGAATTCCCTAGAGGCTAGACAGGTACTGAAGTACAGATAGCAAACAATTGATTCCATTCAGAAGTCCTTCCGTGGTACACAGCTTTGCATTGAGCCAAGTTTCCCTGCCTGCTGACTCTTTCCCTGAAGTGATTCCCTCCTCAGTGGATCTTTCTTAGGAAAAGCTGACTCCCTTTCTTCCCCTGTAACACTCTAGTGAGGAGTATTTACAACCACTCACCTTTCCTTTTGACGTCGCTTCTTGATTTATGTCCTTTTCCTTTGCACCTGGATTATCCCCTTTATTGGCTCAAATACTTTGGACATTCTCTCTTACCTTTTTTTTAAAAAAATAGCATTTCTAGGGTGACTTTCCTTGGCACTCCCCAACTTTTCATGCCCACATACCACTTCCAAAGAGAAAAAAGGCTTTGATCCCCAAATCGTCTTTGAACATATCCTTCTGATTCCTTTTGTTAAATGGTTTCCTTGATTTCCCTTAGTTTTCCCTGCTTTTCTAGAACAAACAAAATATTTGTAAGTGAGCTTCAATGTATATGTTTTCATGACAGCTCATGTATGTATCGCCTACACACAAATAATTCAAACCCCATATTGGATACCTTGGAAGAAATGATGCTTATGTCTACCTTGTTTGGACTTAAATCTTGTGTAGAATGCCTATGTCGGTCAGGTCTTATGGACATTTTGAATGTGATTCTGAGCATAGACCTAAAAAAGTTCCCCAGAACTGCAGTTGTGGCCCATAGGCAAATCAATTGCTCCCTCAAGAGGTGAGAGATGTGAATGAGAAAACCGATGAAATGAATTAAAATAAATAAAAATAAATTAAAACAAAAATCGGCAGGGCTTCATGATTTACAGTCACTGTCTTTGGTGTAGTAAACCTAATCACATTGGATACTATTTCATACATCCACAGCTAGAGTCCATTAGAACAGTCTAATTTACACTGCAGTGTAATTCATCTGTTTTATTAAGGTTGTTCTTGTATTTATGTTAGAAGTAAAAGCGGCCTCTGGCTCAGTGTTATACAGTCATTCTGAGAAAATGCCACAGGGCACAGCAATTAATAAACCTGGGAACTAGATTACAGAGACAGTATTGTTGACATCTGACAAGTTTACTGTGGATGTAGTTACGCCAATGCAGGATCTTAAAAAACAGACGTTAGCTCCATCATTAGACCATTGCAAATAATTGTAGGTCACTTTTACGGAGGTACTTAAAGGTTCTTTGCATATACTTTATTGAAAATGTTAGCATTTAATCTTTATCTCATCTTCTTCCCAGTAAAACCTGGGGTTAGCTTGTATTGCTACTAAGAAAATTACCTCATCATAGAATGATGACAAATTATTGATTGGGAGATTTCTAGGTGAAGGTGTGCCATAATTCCAAGAAGATTAGAATTTCCACAAAAATCAGCTTCAGCTACCCAGAAGCCTCCCTTTGTTTTTTGGCAGAGCTCCATGGCCAATTCCTGTCTGTAAATAAACAGCAGAGATGGCTGTCAAGGCACTATCCCTGCAACTCCCCTAGTGATGCTCACGGACAAGACAGTCTTATATTGGGATTCCACTTCCCAAGTGCCTATCAGGAACTTTGTTTGAAAGAACTCATTATTTGCACTGGTATATGGACAGAAAATATTCTTTCCTGAAAGGAAATAAACAAACAAAAAAGAGTTGAAGTGTGGCAGAGAACAAACTAATGCTAGCTATAATTCATGAGCGATAGAATAAGCAGAAGAAATAGGAAAGCAAAAACTTTGCTGAAAAAATAAACTGAAGACCATTTTCACACTGACATTCTCTGCCTCATAGGAAAAAAAAAAAAAACATAAACTTTGGCATGAAATCGATTTGAATTTGCATCCAGATATTAAAACCCACATTCCATGAAAAGAATGCTTTGAATAGCTCCTAGTATGCAGCAAGGATGCAGTGGAAAATTGTACCCATTGCATTAAGATCACAGAGCATAATACAAGACCCAACGCGGTGTTTTCTGCATTGCAGATCACCATCAGCTTGTGTTGAATGAGTCAATATATGTTCTCAGTGTTATTTTCACAGGCTATTTAAATGAACTTCAAGGGATGGAACCAAATGGAAAAGATGACGAAAAAAATAGGATGATTCATGAAATGCATGACCATTTAGATTTATTTATACATAGGAGCCATGAGAGGTAATGTGATATGACAAAACGAACCATGGCCTTGAATCTAGGATACCCAATCTGGCTCTGACTCTGCCCTTATCTCTTCAGTGACTTCTGATTGGTAACATTGCCTGTCTGGATTGCTGCCTCTTCATTTTTATTTTTGTATTATTTTATTTTAATACTTAAAATAATAAATTTTATGCTATTTTTTTGGGGGGGGGCTGGGGCTGGGTTTGAAACCACCTCCCTCAGCATATGGGTCCGGTGCCCTACTCCTTGAGCCACAGGCACCGGCCAATGCTATGCTTTTTTATTACCACATCTTTTTAAATTTCAGATTGTTGTGAGGGTACAAACAATTAACTTATAATATTTGCTTTTGTTAGGTAAGGTCCCTATTGTAGTGTGCCCCTCATCCGGGAGGTGTGCCATATACACTTTACATTCCCCCTGTTAGGTGAGAGCCCTTAATCCATCTCCCTGCTCTCCTCTCCCACCTCTTTCCTCCTTCCTTCCCAGGGCAACATGGTGCCTCTTCACTTTTTTTAACTTAATTTTTATTAAATCATAACTGTATACACTTATGGGGTACAATGTGATGATTTGGTATACAATGTGGAATGCTTAAATCAAACTAATTAATATAACCATCACCTCACTAATTTATTTTTGTGGTAAGACATTTAGCTGTTTTGAAATGTGCTCTTGCATTGTGTACATTAGGTGAGATGCCGCCAGAGACCCTCCCTCCACTCGCCCTCCCCCCTACCCTACCCTTTCCCTCTTCTCCCCTCTTTCCTTCTGGACTATCTTTATATTTAATCATTCATATGAACATGTAAGTATATATTGGTTTCATAATAGTATTACATACATTGAATACTTATTTTTCTATTCTTGATATACTTTACTAAGAAGAATATGTTCCATCTCCATCCAGGTAAACATAAAAGATGTAAAGTCTCCCTCTTTTTATGACTGAATAGTATTCCATGCTACACTTGTACTACAATTTTTTTATCCATTCATGGGCAGATGGGCATTTAAACTGCTTCCATGAATTGGCTGTTGTGAATTAGGCTGCAGTAAATATTCTGGTGCAAATGTCTTTTTTGTAAAATTATTTTTGTTTATGAGTAGATATGTAGTAATGATATTGCAGGATCAAATGGTAGGTTAACTTTTATTTATTTTTTTAATTCTATTTATTTATTTATTTTATTGAATCATAGCTGTGTACATTAGTTCAATCATGGGGTACAGTGTGCGGGCTTCACATACAATCTGAGATATTTTCATCAACCTGATTGACATAACATTCATGAGATTTTCTCATTTTCTACGTGAAAACATTTTTGATCCGTATTTAGAAGTTTTCTCCTGACCCTTCAAATATGCACCACAAGTGTGATCTCACCCTTTGTCCTATCTCCCCTCACCCTTTCCCTCCCCTTCCCTCCCTCTCCCCTTTCCCCGTCTTCCTGTGCAATAAATGTGTTGTAGCCTTCACTTGAAAGATGAAGAATTTGCCTCATATTAGGGGTGTATACATTGGATACTTTTTCTTCCATTCT
>CAUYON010156801.1:0-20920 GCA_963573935.1 Arctocebus calabarensis
TTCAGATAGAACCTCAAGCTGTCACACTGGATAGGGTGGAGTGGTATCATAGCTCACAGCAACCTCCAATTCCTGAGCTCGAGTGAGTCTCCTGCCTCTGCCTCCCAAGCAGCTGGGACCACAGGCGCCTGCCACAATGCCTTGCCATTTTTTGGTTGCAGCCGTAATTGTTGGTTTGGTGGCCCAGGCTGGATTCGAACTCGCCAGCTCAGGTGTACGTGGCTAGCGCCCCAGCCCACTGAGCCACAGGCGCCAAGCCAATGCTACACGTTATTAAGATAGTCAAAATCCAAAACACTAACAATACCAAACACTAGTGAGGTTGTGGGACAGCAGGAGCTTTCATTCATTGCTGGGGAGAATGCAAAATGATACAGGTTATTTGGAAGACAATTTGGAATTTTCTACCAAATTAGACATATTCTTATCATATAATCCAGGTATTTAGTTTCTCCTTATTAACAGAATGGAATTGAAAACTTATATCTTCACAAACTGCTCATGATGTTTATAGCTGCTGTACTCATGATTTCCAAAGTGCAGAAGCATCCAGGGTATCTTTTAGAAGGTGAATAGATAAACATACTAGTATTATTCAGTGCTAAAAAGAAATTATTTCCATGTCTTTAAAGTCATGGAAAGACAGAGAAGAATCTAAAATGTGTATATTAGGTGAAAGAAGCCAACCTGAAGGGCTACCTATGTATAAATGTAACTATGTGCCTATTCTAGAAAAGGCAAAACTATGGAGAAAATGAAAAGATTGATCATTGTTAGGGGTTCAAGTGAGGAGGGAAGAATAAACAGGAAGACTGTGGAGGATTTTTAGGATTGTGAAACTATTCTGTATGATACTACAATAATGGCTACCTGTCATTACACTTTGTCAGAATCCACAGATTGTACAACACCAAGAGTTGAACCCTCAGGTAACCATGAACTTTAGTTAATAATAATGTATCAGTTTTGTCTCATCACTTCTCACACATGTACCACATCAATGAAAATCTGTAGAAGTTAATGATTTCCTTGTTTATTTCTTCCTGCACCCAAGTGTCGTTCAGCATAAGGTTGTTTAACTTCCATGCCTTTGGGTGAGGTTGAGCATTTTTGTTGGAGTTGAGTTCCATTTTTAATGCCTTGTGGTCTGAAAAAATGCAAGGTAGAATTTCAATTCTTTTCACCCTGCTGAGGTTTGTTCAAACCTAGGATATGATCAATTTTGGAGAATGTTCCTTGGAACGATGAGAAGAATGTATATTCCATATCTTTGGGATGGTGCGTTCTATATATACCTATCAAGCATGGTTGTTCTAAAGCCTCACTTAAATCTCTAATATCTTTATTTAATTTCTGTTTAGAGGATCTATCCAGCTTTGAGAGAGGGGTGTTAAAGTCCCCTGTTATTATGGTGCTATAAGATATCATATTGCTCAGACTAAGCAAGGTCTGTTTCAAGAATCTGGGACCATTTAAATTGGGTGCATAAATATTTAAAATTGGGATGTCTTCTTGTTGTATTTTTTCCCTTAACCAATAATAAGTGACCATCATTATCTTTTTTAACTTTAGTTGCTTTAAATCTACATGTATCTGAGAATAAGATTGCAACCCTCTTTTTTTCTGAGTTCCGTTTGGCTGAAAAATTGACTTCCAACCCTTAACTCTAAGTTTTAATTTGTATTTTGATGTGAGGTGTTCTTCCTGCAGACAGCAAAGAAGATGGCTTGTGTTTTTTAATCCAATCATCCAATCCTTGCCTCTTTAGTGAGAAATTCAAACCATTAACTTGTATTGAGATAATTGATATGTGTAGTAGCATTCTATTCATCATATTTTGTGAAAGTCCGTTGGTTAGTTTTGTCTTTTTCATCATTGGGGAAACTAGGTTCTGATGACTTCATACTGAGACTCACAGTCAAATCACTCTACAATGTCTTATTTGCAATGTGAATGTTACTTTCTTGGCATTATTATTACTAATATTGCTTAATATTTCAATGAAATAATCGTCTGTTTTCATATTTCAGATGCAGTAATAGTCTGAATGTATTTATCTTCACTCATTCTTTATGTGGTTTCTGTTTATAGTCTTTATCTTAAACATTGTTATTGTTATTACATTTTAAGCCTTTTAAATTCTGTGAGGGAAAAAAGTGGAAACTTAATTAACACATGCATATATAAAAATTAAAAAAAAAAGAAAATCAGTAGAAAACATCAAGGGTTGAGGAGGAATGAAATGTATGGAACTCTGTACCTTCCTCTCAACTTTACTATAAACCTAAAACTGCTCAAAAACAGTCCATTATTTATTTTTTTAAAATCTAGGGTAAAACTACCAGGGATTGGAAGAGCACACTGGGTCTCTCTGAATTCGATTGCCATATAAAACAACTTCACCATAACCTAAATTATTAAGTCTCCCTAGTATTTAAGACATTTAAGGACAAATGCTAATTTAAAATATAAATCTCAACTCCATCCAGGATATTACAAAGATGTGAAGTCACCAAAACCATTCCTGAGTTGATAGACATTTAGGTTGTGTGCACATCTTGGAGATTATAAATTGAGCTGTGATAAACAGTCTAGTATAAATTCCCTGATGATAAAATGATTTTTTTTTCCTTCTGGATAGATGACTAGTAATGGGATTGGGGGGTCAAATGGGAGATCAAATTTGAGATCTTTGCATATTCTCCATACTTCTTTCCAAAGAGGCTGCATAGAAAAGCAATTATCCAATGTACTCAATACTAATATGAAGCCAGTAAATGATCTGATGCATAGGAGAAAAACTCATTACAATTCAAGTTGGAAGGAGGACAGGTAACACGGAGGAGGGTGTTGGGGTACTCTCACTGAATGGGCTTGTGGCAGGGGTGTATGGCACACCCTTTGTGTGTGGGACATAACCACAAGATAGACTCTGCCTAACAAATCAAATTTTTGGACCTGGTTGTTTGTACCCTCACATTAACCTGAGATAAATTTACTTTAAGAAAAATAAAATATAAATCTCTAATTCTTTCAGAAAAAGAATTTATCATTCATATTATCAAAATATGCTTAACACTAAAGTGGATATACTCTAATGAAATCAGCAAAATGATAATAATACTCAAGATAAAATAATTTCCAGGATAAAAATAATAAAAATAAAAAAAGGTTCTAAGTAAAAACCTGGCACAGCTATCTTTTTTCTTTCATGGGGAAAATATGTTAATGTTGCAGCAATCACTTTTAAAATGCCATTCCAAGCCAAGCTTCAGTACTCATTTGGTTATTATTTTTTAACTGCTCAAACATAATATAATATACAATATTATGGATGGTTAGTTTAATAAGAATGAAAATTTTCCATTTTTAAAATAATATATTTTCTATCAAATAGTTACAGGGATGCCAAAGATTGTGAAAGGAGATATTACACTGATTTATAGATCCATATTACGCTACCTGATACAGAGATAACTGTAGCAGCCCATATAGCCTATGGCTAGGAGGAGTGAAAGTTATAAGAAATATCTGTATAGCTCAACAATGGAACACCTTGGTAAAAAGGGTATGGAGAGTGATTTAGCTCTCCTAATAAGCATGAGAGCTCTCGAAATGAGAGCAGTGGTGAATTGGCAGTCTCTACACCTGTGGTGTTGAGAGGCACAAGATCAGCCTTATATTAGGCTGGAGGAGAAGGCAGGTGAAAGTACGTGCATTCTATTATGGACCCACTTACTCTGACTCTGTCTCATCTCCTGCCTGCAAAACGCCAGCATGGTGTCTCTCTGCTGAAGACTAAGCTCTGCTAAAGATTAAGATCTATCTATTTAAGACTGCTTTACTCTCTCAAAGACTATCTCTCTTTCTCTCTCCCCCATCAGCTAAGGTAAGATAGCCTTTAGACACCTAAGAGAAATTATTTCTGAGCAATGTAGCTTAGCTGTTCATGTCCAGAACCTAGTTAAGCCGGCCTGAGACCTGGCCAGGCCTGGGCCCCTGACAAGTGGTGTCAGAAGTGGGATAGTGACTGCCACTGATAGATAACAGAAAAACAAAGCTGCAGAGATGTTTCATCATCTGGGCTCTATCAGGGCCCACTCCTTGCTTTTGAAATTTCTCACACAATGTGAGCCACCTTGTTTAAGGAAATTTGAGAAGAATATATTTCTTTGAGAAGTGGGAAATTGTGGTAGCTCTATGAGCTGCTTTTTATTTCAAAATCAGCTGGGTACTGATACCAATATATAACACCATAGACAGCATCAAATTTCATCAACTATTGATTTGAATTTTAGAAACGTCTAAATGGATTTTAGGCAATTGTCAACATAAACAAAGTGCCGAGAATGAAGAAACAACTGGGTTGACGAAGAAAATGCTCAGTGGAGCTAGAAGAAAAGAAGAAAGCAATACTTCACACCTGCTCACAACCACCTGTTCCTCTTCAAGTAATCACATCATATTCTGTGTTAGATGCAATTCTTCAAATCATCTGATCCTCATCTGTATTTTTATTAAATCAGCAATTTATTGGCTAAAAAGACAAATATGATCTTATGATATACATATAAGTTTCCTTCACTTGAAAATTTGTCTTTTCTTTTCAGTGTAAACATTTTCATTAGTTATGGTGAAGACATTTAAGTTGTATAATTGATGTTTATGCACTCTGATTTTGATTTTCTTCTGTTAGAAAAAAATAATCATCTAATATATATATCACTAAATACCTGGCTTATTCTTGAATGTTTTAAGAACTGGGAAAAAATTAGTGTCCTGCCCCAATTTCTTCTTTTACTATTATGCCATAAATTTGGCACCCAGGTGGAGCTCACAAGAGCAATAGATTTGTAAAGTTCATTCACATTGTCAATAATTCCTTCCATGTGGGTGGAGTCGGTCCAGTTCTGGCTCCTTTCTGTGCCAGGGGTGGAGATGTGAAACAGGAGGAGCTCAGGGTGGGGCAGTTTGGCTAGAGATGCTACCCCACTCTATTTACTCTATTTATGTCTATTTGTTTCTTTCATTAATTGGTTGAGAGTTGAAACATGTTATAGGACCTTTCTTTTTACCTTTCCCTGCATCCACTCCTCACAGTGCTTAGCATAGTATTTCATAAAAAGTGACTAGTTAAGTCGAGCCAAATGGGAGAAAAAACAGATTTTACAAGGAATATCAATTTAAAATATGCATTCTAAGTGAACTCCTTAACTACATTTCACAATTTTCACTTCCTTTGTGTTTGGCATACATTTTAGGTAAAGAAAGGTTCATATACATACCAATTAAATAATTACCCTAATTGTCAGAGGCTTCTACGAACAAGTTCAGTAAATGAATTTTCATGATATTATGAATATTGTCACAGTAACTACTTTTCAAGGTATAATAGTGAGTCATTTTAGAGATTCTTAATTAAGGATTGAGGGGTCTCTGTTGCAAGAGGCTCCAGACTAGCTGTCTTTATCCCCCAGTGGCTCACAAAGCCCGCCTGACTTGGAGATGGTTTGGTGATGTTTTCCAAGGAGCTGGCATCAATCAACAACTGCTGGAGGGCCACCAACCCTTGCTGCTTTTTCATGATAGTCTTTGCCCAGATAAGAGATGTTTACAGTCTTCCTAACTCCCTCTGTAGCTAGACGAAGGAATGTCACTGCCTGCTGACACAGGTGGCCTGTGGAGGAACAGGCAGGTGTGACCATTCAGGGAAAGGCAGGGAAGGAAGCTAGGTGAGGGAAAGGTTCCCAGAAGGTACTGAGCTCTCCATTTGTCTGTGATCTGACAGTTTGTCACTTACTGCTCCCTCTTAGAGGTGTTCTCATTATCTTTACAGCTATAATATTGGATGTCCTTCACATAATTTATGGCTTCACCTTGTTTTAAAATACTAAATATGAGAAATTCAACTTGCTTGAATATTTCTTCATATGTTCAGTGGAAATATAATTATATTTACCCCTTTTAAAGGGAAGAATATTAAACTTTAACTTAAGTAGAATTTTAATCATAGTAAAATTTTAAAGGGTTATAAAAAATGTCTTGAAAATCTTTTATCACCCATACTTACGCAAACGATATTTGGTTTACATGATGGCAATCAAACCTCAAAACGATCAATTAGGGGTGGCACCTGTGGCTCAAAGGGGGAGGGCACCAGCCCCATATGCCAGAGGTGGAGGGTTCAAACCCAGCCCCGGCCAAAAACTGCAAAAAAAAAGAAATGTTATAAAAAGATCAATTAAGAGTTGCTCACAAGCAGCTATCACAAATGGAGGTTCAAGTTTCTTATTAAAATTTTGCACATTTAATATTTAATGTCTTCTCTGCTCTGTATTTTTATTTATCTCTTAAATATAAAACTTGAGGAGCCTGTAATAAATGTTTTGCCACAACCTACACTTCTCTATGTTCTTCTTCTATAGGAATGCTGTTGGTTTTATCTCTGCTAGGCTATGAAAGAGGTTTGAAAGCATTCCTTTAAATCCACAGTATAAGCACTCTATATTGAACTATAAGCCCTAAACTTTCAATAGGTATCTTTAGAAGGCAACTATTTACACTTTGCCTTAACTGAGACTGTGTAATGGCTTATAATGGCATCATATATCTTAATTTTGAGCGAGTATGATTTACATTTTATGCCTTGTCTACTCTGGTTCCTCATGGTTCATTGTAGTGGGGTCTCTGGACTTTTCAAGTCACTGTTTCTTTTTTAAAAGAATTTCAGAATATTATGGGGATACCAATGTGTTGGCTACATGGATTGCTTTTGCACACTTTGAGTCAAATATGCCCTTCACCCAGATAGTGTTCATTGTACCGGTTAGGGGTGTTTTACCCATACCTTCCTCCCTGTTGTTTGACTTCCCTTGAGTTTTACTCCCATATGTGCACATGAGTTGATGGATTAGTTCCAATTTAATAGTGAGTACATGTGTGTTTTATTTTTCCACTCTTGTGATAACTCACTTAGGAGAAAGGTCTCCAGTTCCATGCTGGTTGTTACAAAGGCATTAGTTCATTTTTTATGACTGAGTAGTAGTCCATGATATGGACTGATTTTATATATATATTGAGCTGATTCCACATCTTTGCAATTTTGAATTATGTTGTAACAAACATTTGAGTGAAAGTGTCTTTTCAATAAAATCGCTTTTTTCCCCCTGGGTAAATGCCCAATAGTGGTATCTCTGGACCAAATGTTAAGTCTATTTTTAGTTCTTTGAGGTATTGCCATACTATTTTCCATACAGGTCATACTACTTTGAGCCTACCAACAATGTACATGTGTTCCTTTCTGTCTGCATCTGTGCCAGCATTTGTTGTTTTGGGAGTTTTGGATAAAAGCCATTCTCTCTGAAATTAAATGGTATATCATTGTGGTTTTGATTTGCAGTTCCCTTATGGTTAGAGATATTGAGCATTTTTTCTTATGTTTATTGGCCTTTTGTCTATCTTCTTTTGATTGATGTCTTGTGGTCTCTTTTATGGGGTTTGATATTTTTCTTGCTGATTTGCTTGAATTCTTTGTAAACTCAAATTATCAGCAATTTATTAGATGTATAGAGAAGCATCGATTTAATCAAGTCCTATTATTTTAATTTTTGTTGTTATTGTGATGGCCCTTGGGGTATTCTTCATAAATTCTTTGCCTAGGGTGACAGTTAAAAGATTTTTTCTAATCTTTTCTTCTAGCATTCTTATATTTTTATGCCTTAGATTTAAGTCTGTAAAGTCAATGTCTTTATTTTGCAATTTTATTTTTGTACCTTGAGCTTCTAAAAACTTGACATTATAAAATTTTCTGTTTCTATGTATCTGTATATTTCTGCAATAAATAAAGTAATAACAAAAAAAACAGAGTTTAATCTTCTTGTCTAAATTATTGCCTGATAGATAAAATAGTGGATTAAATATTGAAGTACCAACTTGCATGTATAAAAATATTACTTT
The DNA here is from genome assembly GCA_963573935.1 of Arctocebus calabarensis. Taxonomy (NCBI): domain Eukaryota; kingdom Metazoa; phylum Chordata; class Mammalia; order Primates; family Lorisidae; genus Arctocebus; species Arctocebus calabarensis. The sequence continues at coordinate 7,957 of CAUYON010156801.1, forward strand.
ATTTACATCCCAGCACTGAATTTAACTTAGGTTGGCAGATGTTTCTTCCTTAATAATAAGAACCTTGGACTTAATAATTTGAGATGTCTCATTCATTTATTGTTTAAATATGATCAATTAAAGATTTAAATCTGAATTATTCGAGGCAGCCTCCATTATCTCACCCTCCCCCTGCTACCCCGTCACATCTTCTTTCTCTTCCTTCTCCAGGTAATCAAAACTTACAGACCCTGAATCTATTCTGTCATCCAGTATTTTCACTGGGCCCCTCTGCTTTTGCATGTTGCACATTAGCCTCCTCTGACCTGTGGCTTGTCTTTATTGAACTCTGAGCATCACACTTTGGCCTCCAGTGCTGGTGATGGTGACCAGTGCCAAGACCTCTACACAGGCATAATGATCAGTCACCAATACCTGGTTCTCTTTGACTTTTGGGTTTCAGCAGGACCATGTTTCTTTATTGCCACACAGGTATTTACAGTGAAGATAAGAAGCTGAAGCTTTTATATCTTTATCAGTTTATTTTTGCATAACAACCACAAACAGTAATGGCTTACAACACAAATTAATTATCTCTCAGTTTCCAAGGGTCAAGAATCCAACATATTTTAACCAGTCTCTCTCCTAGGGTCTCACAGGCTGAAACCAAGGTGTCAGGTGTTGTGTTCTCAGGGGGAGACAGAGCTAGGCAAATATATGCTTCCAAGCTCCCTCAGGTTGTTAACAGAATTTCTTTTTTTTTTTTGGTAGTTCTATAACTGAAGGTCATGTTCACTGGCTAGCTATCTTCCAAGGACCACTACTAGAGCCTAAAACCAATCTTAAATCCTTGTCACATGGTCCCCTTAATTAGAAGGTTGCATCATGCTTTGAATTTCTCTCCTTCTGCAAAGGCCCAATCTCTTTAGGGATCAGAATCTATACTTTCCCACTTCTGCTGTGTGATCTTGGACAAGGCCAGCAAAAATCAGAGAAGGAGGAAACAGATCCTACCTCCTAATGGCCAAACGTGTGAAGCTTCAATGCAAAGAGCATGAACATAGGGGAGAATGAAGAAGCAGGGCAATTTTTAATTACAACATCTTCTAGGTTGTCATCTTTAAAGGTATGTCAACTGTCTTTCTGATTTTTGTTTTTTATCGTTTTTTCTTTCTCAGCAAAGCCCACTTTTTGAAAATGAAAGCTATGCTTTATTGTTTTTACCACCAGTCTTTAAAAGTGCATTCAGGATGTCAACTCACTGCCCTTTGCTGGGTTGCATTTGACCTACTCTGAGGTTAATCTATACAAAAAATTATTGATGTAATATGAATGCTAGTGACTGATAACAAGGCAAATTTTACTAAAAGCATCTTTTTAATGTCTCAAATTATTATCCTATTATATAAATGCACAATATAGAAATTTATAAAATACAAATGACAAAACTATAGAAGTTAAAAATCACCATTTATAATCACTCTTAATAATGTTATAACTTTTAACATTTTAAAATATGTCCTGTCACATGTGTGGATAATTAAGGAGGGAGAAAGATAGTCTTCATTACATAAAAAAATTGAATGATATAACAACTAAAACTTGATTTTCTATTTTATATCACAAATATATGTGCATAATATTACCTATTCTTCTACTGCACCATTTTATTATGTATAGAATAGCTACATAATAATGTATGTAACTCATATCCATTTTTAAGATGTTTAAAATGCTTCCTGTACTTTAAAGGTACACTTGTAGTTAAAACTTTAGATATATACCCAATTAAATTTTAAAGATAAGTTACTATGTGAAAATTATTTAACAAAACATATGTAAACTTTTTTTTATAAAAAATGACAAATTTCCCTTCAAAAGTTTATATAAGTTTGCATACCTAACAGAGGTACAAGTTTTGCTTGTTTGAATAAACCTTGCTGAGTTACTGTAATTAAAAGGTTTTTGTTAAGTCTTATATATTTAGTAGTTCAAAAAATGTACCTATTTCCTTTGATTTCTGCATATATGTTATGCCTTCATATTAAATATTGTTTCCTGATCTACTTTGTAGACCACTTTTTTTTTTTATTCTGGGGATCAGTTAGGGTTTTCTTTTGCCATTCTGAATATGGAAACATGGAAATCTGGCTACCACCTATCAAAACACCTGACAATAAAAGTAACTGCTATTTTCGGGAGTCTGTTCTTGACCAGACATTGTAAATGCCTTTATATATGTTGCCTTCAAACTTTCCATCACCTGTGAGGTTAATATCATTAATATTCTTATTTTAGGTAAAAGAAACTGAAGCTGAGAGAGGTTAAACCACTCATCCAAATTCACACAGTAAGAGATAGAACCTCTTGTTAATAAAACTTGGCTTTCTTGATCTTTCCATTCATGATCTTTCAAATTCTGAGTTGAGAGAAATATACTTTGGATTCCAGAAGGAAAGCTGGTCTATTGTACCATGTTCTCAGTAGCTCACTCTTTAATTTTCTGCACAGTTATGGCTTTAGAATGAAGCAGTCCCAGGATGACCAGTTCTGGTAAGAGAAACAGGCACCCTTTGTAGACGACTTTATGTATCTCCTATGAATTGTCTATTGCAGGCAGAATGAGACCGAAGACCCCATTCTTGCAAGGGAAAACACCCCTAGAAAAAGGGAAAAACAGAGAAATAAGCTCAGAAAGGCAGAATAAAAACAGGTTAGCTAGTTAACTTTTAAACCAGACACTAAATTTCTTATCTGAGCAGTTTCTTGATTTCCCTAGAAACAAGGCTAGCTTACAGAAACAATGGCTGCAGAGGAAACTGCCTGAAAACTCGAGGAGAAAGATTAACCAGGTCTCCCACTGCCCAATCAACAAAGTCAAAGCAAATACCTATTGTGAAAATTTGTATTTAGCCAAGAAAAAAATAAATAAAATAACTGGAACACTGAAATATGGGCAGGAGGGCTTGTGTACCCCCATATCACACAGAAAGTTGCCTCTGGATGGAGATCAGAAGAAAATTCTTCTGTTCCAATTGTTCAGAGGAGATTGACACCAGTGGCATTTTACTCCACAGTGAACTAATGAAGATAAATCCCCCCAAGGAATCTGTGTGTGTGACCACAGGCAGAAAGCTGCCCCCCCAACAAGGCTCAGGTTTCGGATTTCTCAGGGCTGCTCAAACCCTTAAATTTAATGATTATAGAAATAATAATAGCTAACGTGCTACTCAGAGAAACTGCTGACATCTTTGTTCCCTTCCTCAGCTTACTCTCTAGGCTAATAAAGAAATAGCCTTCAATGAAAGCTGAGCGGAGCACACACTGAGGGCCATTTCACTAAACCCCACAAACTGTCAATGGCCCACTATGTTTCCCAACTTTGGTAACTCTATTCTCCATGTCCTATCTCTTTATCTAGCACTGCTTTTAAGTTTACCTTTCTTCAGTCAATTGCTGCCAATTCCACAGGTCTTTTTTATTTTATTTTTATTTTTATTATTTTTTTGTTGTTGCAGTTTTTGGCCAAGGCTGGGTTTGAACCCACCACATCCAGTATATGGGGCCATTGCCCTACTCTCTGAGCCACAGGAGCTGCCCAGTTCCATAGGTCTTAAAAGACCCCACCCTGGGGCAGAACCCCTACAGTCCATTCATATTTTTTCCCATTTTTATTGCCCATATTTTATATAAATAATATTTATCTACATTATACATACAAACACACATACGCACATATATATATTTGACATTTTTCAGCATTTCCCCCCCTTGGATTTAAATTAAAGCTTAAGTATGCTAAAAGATTTATGGTTGTCTTTGAATTAGATACTCAGTCACTAATAATGTAGGGATTGATAGGATCATAGCATTTAGCTTAGCCTCCAAGACTATTTTGTCTTTTGAGGTTTTTTTTTTTTTTTTTTTTTTGCAGAGGCCAGGTTGAACCCACCACCTCCGGTATATGGGGCTGGCGCCCTACTCTTTGAGCCACAGGCACCGCCCCAGACTATTTTGTCTTTTTAGATAAAAGCCTGTATCTTATTAGAAGACATAAAGACATGGACTATTAACAGTGAGCCTGCTGTTGAGGTATCATGGATATTTGTTTTAATGCAACACATTTCTGTTAAATATGAGAAAGAAAGTAAGAGCAAGGCCACTAGGTTTTGTTCTGCACTTTGACAGAACACATTTCCTGCAATGTTAAACAGCTGTTCATATCCATCTCTATATTTATATTTGTATTGGCCATGATTTTAAAATAAATACTAGGAACTCTGTACTCTGAGGTGAGGAAAAAGGAAAATAAAAGCAGATATTTGTCTTTAATAATAAAAAGGCATAAAAAAGGTAGCAAAAAATAATAAATAATTCCAAGTTAATTGTATTAAGTAATCAATTATTAAATTTTCATATCTATCAAGATCGAGATCTTGACTGATCTTAACAAAGATAAATAGAAAATTGGCAGGCATGTTGTTCACTGTTTGTATTATCATCAACATTTTTATCCCAGGTATTATGATTATAAAACCATACATTCTTAATTTATAGTGGCAGAGGCCTTTAGTAAGCATATAATTTAGATCATGAAAATGGAAATACATGAGTAAACAAAATAGAGAATAAAGAATAGAATTGCTTAATTTTGATACATGCAATAATACAAAATTTAATCTGTTCCATGTAAAAGCAAGAACAATTATAATGAAATAAGTGATTATAATTAGATGTGGTGACTATGTAGTCTATAAAAATAAGTTTGATTGACTTGAGGTGCTCCATCATATTACATGTTAAAATAGCAATAAATATTTACATTTTTAAAACTATCTTCAAAACGTGTTATACCACAAAGCTAATCTCAATAACATACAAATATAATCTCTATTTGTCAGATAGTGAAAAGCTGAAATTAAAGACAGTTAAAGAATACCACGACTGTTCATCTGATCAAGATAATAAATACATTGATTTACAACATTACAGCTTCTACTAACCATTTATTGTGATCAATGGTGCTCCAGGGAAAAGACCCATCTGTTGAAAGCTGAAATTTAATTTAGGAGAAAGAAACTCTGTTATGAAATTAATATGAAAAGATCTATTTGATAAAAAATAACTGATTGAGCATGAGATAAATATGCTTCACCTTCTAAATACTTCTCAACACAGTGATTTATAGTTGAACCTGGAGATTAATGCACTATCATTTTGTTGTCCTGTTGGATAATTATAGCAACCAATTCTCTTGACTTTAGAAAGGTAATTTTATTTCAGAGTCAAATAGCCAGATCTTCAAAACTACAACCACCCTAGAAACTATACAAGAAGATCCACAATGTGAGAGACTGGACACGGTAATTTAAAGGAAAAATTAATATGCAGAAAAATAGTATTGTACCTATTTGCAATGAAAATTACATGTTTTTAAAAAGCTAACATAGCAAGAAATTTTACCTTAAAAAAAGATGTTTTTTTCATCTAGAGATCCTTTAACTGTACCTATAAATGGCTTTGGAATAAATGTTCTAGTAATGAAGAAATGATAATTCTGATTTAGACTAATCTTAGTGTAATAAGAAACTTTTAGGTATAGTAAATGGAAAAAAGATGACAACATAGGTTAAGTCATGCTATCTTGGTAAAGATTATTTATGTAAGGATAAGAAAAAGTGAAAAAATAAGTGTTTTCCTTCAGTCAGGCTGCAGATTGTTCAGAAAAGACCAAATGAAGATAACCACTTCAAGAGTATATTAAGATCCCCATTCATTTAATCAAATTTGCTGAAAATTGAAGGGAATGGGGTTCCTCAAAGCAGGACGAGAAATAGTCCTTCTCACTGGCTGCAGAGTTCACACCACAGTTCACGCAGCATCCAGTGAACTGTCAGTGGAAAATGAAATCATGGCAGATCTGAAAAATCTTAGCATTTCTGGCTGCATCATAGTTCCTTTCTATTTCTCAGTTTAGGAAGAATGTACATAGTCTATTAGTTGTTTGAAAATATTGGAGAAATATTATGATATTTAAAAATTTAAAATTCATAAAATAAATTTAAAACTCAAATTAAAAAGAAAATCCAATATAGTTGTTCTGTTCTATAGCCAAACAGTATTACCTAGACCACACAGTCATTCGGTGAAAATAAGGAAGAATCATTACACAGAGACCTATCATTAATGTCTCTACTTCAGCTGCCCTGGAAGCCTCATTTCCTGCAGTAAGCCCCTATAATCCCACTTAATACCTCTTTATTTGGGTGGCCTTGATATTAAATTTGTTGAGGGCCATGTCATAAGTCAATACTTTCTGCAGTCCACTTGCTGACCCTTAATGGATGGTCATACAAGCAAACCCTGTATATTACACTCAACTATCTTTTTGGTAATTCAGTGAATAATTGGCTCTTGTTAGTGATTTCTTTCTCACACATTTTATATCATTTGCTCTTCTGTGGCACTAATTCTGTAAAGAAAAATAGATTTCCTCCAGGTGAAACCAAAATGTGATATAAACAGGAATAGAACACCTATTTTTCAGATAGAATTCCATGCAATAACAGGTAAGAAAACAAAGAAAGGCTCAAGAGTATTTGCCTAAAATCCTTCAACTCTTCACTTTCAAAACCCTAAAGTTATTAATTTTTAACATAAGGAGCTTTAATAATAACCTCTAATTTCTTAAAACCTTTAGATAAATGCTTATCATCTCAATATTTTTAGTCTGAATTTTCAAAGGCTAATTTTGAATGTCAAAATTTATAACTAAGCCAATATCAACAATTATTTTTAATGTATACCTAGAATTACAAACACTGACAACTAACATAAAATATGTTGTATATGACCATGTAATCTTCAAAACGTTGACTCACAAGAAAAACTCATGAATAGCAAATATACAGTTACATTATAACATAGCTCTGTTGTAATGTTGTATTTACATTACATTCACCTTTTTTTCCCCTAATACTAATACAGCTAATGGTATATGTTAGTGGTTTACATATAAAGACAAATACAGGATCTTCATATAGTTTTGCCTTAAAAAATAACAACTGAGGGAAAAACTTTAAATCCTTATGTAAATTATAATATACCATATTCATAATCTGAATTTAAATTTTATAAAACCACCAAAATCACTAAAAATATGAGAATTAGTCTATCCTTTATTTGATGACTTATTGGCTGTGTTTTTATCAATAGACTTGGACACAATTTCTCTATAATCCAAGTTGGGGTTAGGCTTCTGAGATGGGATGGAGTCCATGGGACATCTACTATACCCTATATTACCATCCCAATTATTAGGATAGAGCTACTCATTTTATACACTTGGACCCCTTTAGACTATGTCTAATTTGACTTTAAACTCCCTTGACTTGAAAGTCAAGAGAATAAAGGAACCATGCCTTAATCTATTTTTCTTTAACTCAGTGCTCCATTCGTTGCAAATAATCAGCTACAGATGGACATCAGTAGGCACATTCTGCAAACAAATCTTCACAAAATAAACTTCCTTCAGTAGTCTAATGAGTCACTTCTTTTACACAGATCATTTGTTACGTGTCATTGCCATATAAACTTCTCTCAGAAATATACTTTTAATAAAATTAGAGTGCTTGGTAAATTATTAGTCTTTTAAAACATGTTTTATTCAATGAAAAACAGGGGAAATCAAAAGAAATTTACTTATTTGTATTTTGTTCCAAATTAGAAGGAAAAAAACTGAAGAATGTTGTGGATATGATAGAAATCTCAGGGAAAAATAGGCTATGTTAGTTTCTAAATAACCAAGAATGAAAGTAATAGGAACATTATAACACATGCCTTAGACATTAGTTCTGACTATATAATTTATATTTTCTGGGAAAAAAGACCTACATATTATGGCAGTTGAATCAAAAAGGTATCTATGTTATTTGAAAAGTAAGCTCTAAATTGAAACTATAAAGATGGTGTGAGAGCAGATAATTAAATAAACCAATACACCTATACAGAGAATTGGTATATGATCTGTTATTTTAAAAGACTGTATAATAGTGTTCATATAACAAAGAATAAAACTAAAATAAAGGTAGATTACAGACTGTGAGGAACAGGTCAAGAAAGCTAAAGCCCACGCTTAAGAAAAACAATGAAAATATTGAAAAGTGCTATTTTAGGTGTGTTGCAGCAGGAAAATATACAAATTAGATAAAACACTGTTTGGATAGTCTACAATTAGGAGAAGGAAGCAATATTGAAGAAACATCTCTTATACATCCAATACTCAGCTAAGAAACAATATGTAACCTTAACAGGAAAAATAAACCAAAGTACAAGAATATTATTATATTCTGCATCCTTTTACACAGGGGTAAATAAGTTTACAGAAGTTAGGCAATTTACTAGGGTAATTGAACTAATGAATGAGTTGGAAGCTAATCTTCCTGCTTCCAAAAATAAAAGGGAAATTAAAATAGTCAACGCTTATATTATTTTAATTTTTATTACTAAGAAGACTCGTCTTTACATAGAGATGAGTACAAATTTATAACTAAAGAGAAATTAAAATGTTAAATATATCAGAAGATATGGAAATAATCTTTTAAATTATTGATGGCTCAAGTGTAATAACACTCACAGGCTACTGTTCTTTAGGTACACCTATTATCACATTTGGTTCCATTTTGGAAAAGTTTATCATCTAAATGGATTGCGAATTCATTGTATAGGTAGTGAGAAGCCAATGCTGGTATATTTATAAGTTTCTCAAATAGTACTTGCCTTTTGGAGACATTGCTTTGAAATTAAGAACTGAAGACATGATGGAAGTTCTAAATTGTGAATATGTATTGATTTTTAAAAATAAACAAGAGGAAACCTAAGAAGATAACTACTATTCTTGGGTCCCTTAGTTATACCAGTTTTGGTGCAGTGCATGACATTTAATCCATTTACATATTACCTCAAGCAAACCTTGAAATTACCTGAGTAGAAGTTTTTACTATATGATCATTTAAATAGATAAGATAAAGCATTCAACAAAATTCAGCACCCTTTCATGACCCTCAAGAAACTACACATAGCAGGAATATATCTCAAAATTATGAATGCTATATATGTCAAACCCACAGCCAACATCATACTGAATGAAGAAAAGTTAAAAGCATTATTATTAACAACTGGACCAAGATAAGGGTGCTCATTGTCACTACTTCTATTTAACATAGTGTTGGAAATCCTAATCAGAGCAATCAGGCAAGAGAAATAAATAAAGGTATCCAAATGGGGAAAGGAGAAGTCAAACTATCACTTTTTACTAATGATATGATCTTGTATCTAGAAAACCCCAAATGCTCTAACAAGAGATTCCTGTAAATGATAAATAAATTTAGCAAAGTCTCAAGTTACAAAATTGATGTACACAAATCATCAACAGTCCTACAAACAAATAATAGTCAAGATGAAAGTCAAATAAAAAACTCAGTACCATTTACAACAGCCACACAAAAAATAACATACCTAGGCATGTACTTAACCAAGGAGGTGAAAGATTTTTATAAAAGGATATACTAAACATTGAGGAAATAAATTGCAGATGCTACAAACAAAAGAAAAAACATATCATGCTCATAGATCAGTAGAAACAATATTGTTAAAATGTCTGTACTACCCAAAGTGATCTGCAGATTCAATTAAATATTAATTAAAATACCAATAACATATTTCACTAATCTAGAGAAAATAATTATATGCTACATTTAGAATCAATTGTCCTATTTTTCTTCTTACTTGTTAATTCCCTTTATTGTTTTTATCATCCATTGTTTAAAATTCACTTTCTGCCGTTTCCGTTTATTCTTTAAGGAAGAAGAATAGGAGGTGGACTTCTTTGCAGTAAGTGCCTCATAATCCTAGGAGACATTTGTTTCTCTGTTCTGGTTTTTCATAATGCCAAAATTTTTCTGTTGGTTCCTCCTCATGTGTATTTTCTTCTTAGTCACTTCCTTCCCATAATTTTTCCTTCTCCCTGACTCTTTCACTTTAAATTACCTTGTCTCAGAGCTTAGGTATTGAAGTGGCCTTTTGATATAAAGTTGTAAGAAACATAAAGGTAAAGAGTGAGAAGGTAGAAAGAAAAGAAAATGATCCAGAGGAAAAACAACAGAAAAATGGGGGTGGAAGGAAATAATTGAAGAAAATGAGAGAAAAGAGACAATAAGAGAGAACAGGAGAAAGTGGGTGGTTTAAGTACACCCCCAACTCTAGGACCTTAGAGAACTGAAGTGTTCATTTCCCTCTAAGTCAGGAGCTCCTTATCAGCCTGGGGAAAAGCAAGACCCCGCCTCTGCCAAATATAGAAATAAACCAGTAGTATATCATAGTAGGGAGCTACCCACACCTTCTTTCCAAAGGCCAAAGCTAGAAGGTCACCCAAGACCATGAGCTTGTGGCCTCCTTGTGCCAGACCAATGCTGTGATCCCCCATCCTTCAAAGAACAGGAAAAAAATGAAAAAACTAATAAAATAGAGAAAAAATTAAAAATGTAATTGTATAAGATAATGAGAAAAGAAACAAAAGGGTTATCTTAGATGTTTTGTGGGAAATTTATGTTAGAAAGATGAGAAAAATAGGAAGATCTTTACCAAAAGAGAGTAAAAGGAGTCAAATAAAAAAGAAAGAATAAATGTGGCTGAAAAATCATAATAAAAATAATGGAGCCCTTGCTATTGAAAAAAGTAAAAATTAATAAATAAAAATACAACCAAAGAAGAAACCAAACAAATAATAGTAAAAGAAAAGAAAACAACTGAGGAAAAAAATGAAAAAAGAAGCAAAAATATGTAAAACTATACGTGTGTGTGTGTGTGTGTGTGTGTGTGTGTGTGTGTGTGTGTATTGCAATATAGTGCCTAAACACCAGGTGGGGCTGTGGTGACAGGACATGGAGAACACATGCAAGATTTACTGTATTACTGTGATGAGGGTTGGAAGTTATTGTCTAGTTGCAAAGGAGATCAGATCTTGTCTTCCTGACTTCTTTGCCCTCAATCCAGGTCTCTTTGCTTCATTGTAATTCAGTTTCTATGGGACTGGGGTCCCAAAGCTCTCACTGAACTTCCCAGGAGGCCCATCAGGCAGCAAATTGGACATCCTAGGGTGTATAAGGCCACTCAGCTCACCTCAAGAATGGCTGATTGAGTTTGGCAGGTGTGCCAGAGCCTGCTGTGCAGAAGGACCCCACAAATTAGTCCTTAAGCTGAAGTCTTTCCACAATGGTGGTGCTCATCCACCAGCCTAACCCATGGGAGAACTACCCTGCCCAGTGTTCAGCCTTGGCCGCTGGATTTTGTTTGAGTCTACTCACTGCTCAAGTGAACAGCCCAGTCCAAAATCAAAATACTGAAGGAAAATCCTTTCCCGTCTCTGGCCCTCCATGGAAAAGCCAGCCAACAACCTATCCTCTACCTGTACCAAGTACCTGCCTTCTGCATCACTTTATCACTTCTCCTCAACTTCAGCCCTCCTCTTGGGTTCCTGCAGTCTCCTGCTGCCTCATTGTGCCCCTGGAGTGATGATTCTGTTCAGATTCCCCAGCCAGAGGTGGTTAACTCCCCTTCTCCCTGTCTTACCATGAGTATCTGGCAAGAAGATGTTCCTAGTCTGACATCTGACATCTTGCTCTACCCTCTGAATATTCTTATACAAAACCTTTTATTGTCATGTGAACTCATATCCCTTGAGTATATACTCCATAGTGGAATTAGGCTACCTGTATGTGTAATAATATTGAAAATTGTGAGCAGAGGAGTGATGTGATCTGACATTTTAAATCTCTCTGGCTATTGAATTGGAAATCTAATATAAGCAGTGAGAGTAGAAACAGGAAAACTGAAGAGGAAGTGGCTATAGTAATGCAGGAGATTATTAAGAAATAATTCATGGGAATGATCAAATTCTGGATATATTTTTGAAGATATAGAAAATAGGTCTTTCCAATTAATTGAATGCAGATGATGAGCGAAGAAAGACTTTATAGATGGCCTTAAGGATGTGGTCTAATCCTTTAGGAGGATGTAGATGCTATCAACTGAGATCATAAGGTGGTAGAAGGAGCAGAGGTTTTTATGGCCAGGTAAGGGATGGAATGATATAAGGATTTAGACAAGTTTAATTTCAAATATTGATTAGACATCCAAGTGGTGACATTGAATGAATAGATGAATATATAAATCTGGATTTCAGGGAAGAAGTCTGAGCCAGAAATTGAAGCAATTTTATCACTTAAATGTAATATAAATATGGAAACAAAAAGATATCTCCAAGGGGATAAGTAGATGTAGTGAATAGACCATAATCAAGGACCAAGCACTGGACACCCCAAAAATTAAAAGGTTGAACATGAGATGAGGAAGCAGCACAGGGAAATGTGAAGAAATGACCAAAGAAGTAGGAGTAAAACTAAGCCACATGAAAGCACATCAGAAAGACAAAGTGATGGACATGTCAGGTGCTCCTGATAATTAAAGTGAGTACCGGTATTGACCAGTGGATTAAGTCCCATCAATGGGTCACTGGTGATCATCACAGAAACAATAGGAATAAGGGAGTGGTAGGAATGTGATAATACTTATTTGCTTTTTTTTTTTTTGAGACAGAGTCTCACCCTGGATAGAGTGCTGTGGCATCATAGCTCACACCAACCTCAAATTCCTGGGCTCAAGCGAGTCTCCTGCCTCTGCCTCTCAAGTAGCTGGAACTATAGGTGCCCACCACAACGCCCAGCCATTTTTTGATTGCAGCCATCATTGTTGTTTGGCGGGCCCAGGATGCATTCGAACCCGCCAACTCAGGTGTACGTGGCTGGCATCTTAGCCTGCTGAGCCACAGGTGCCGAGCCTCTGTATAGTGTTTTTACTAGCTAAGAATGTCTATTTGTTAATTATCTTTTCCCACTATAAAGTTGGCTCCATGAGAATTTTACCAACC
>CAUYON010156803.1:0-31010 GCA_963573935.1 Arctocebus calabarensis
CCAACCAACAATGATGGCTACAACCCAAACAAAAATAGCCGGGCGTTGTGGCAGGCGCCTATAGTCCCAGCTACTTGGGAGGCAGAGGCAGGAGACTCGCTTGAGCCCAGGAATTGGAGGTTGCTGTGAGCTGTAATGCCACGACACTCTACTCAGGGCGACAGCTTGAGGCTCTGTCTCAAAAAAAAAAAAAGAATCAAGGAAATGCAGTATGCCCCTGACCTGCAGACTTCAAAGTTTTGGGGCATAAGCTAATTTCTAGAAAGTAAGAAGAATCCATCTGACGAATGTTCTGGCCTTACAAGTTGTTTAACATAAAATCTAATTCTAGGAAGAAGGGACAGACAATTTTATGAATGAAAAGGACAGATGAGCACTTACTTCTGGTATATCAGCACCACTTCACAGGTGCCTTTGGGAACAACTCCAGCCCCCTGTGCTTGGGCAGCAAGTCATGTGCAGACATTCGCAAGGGTAAGGTTTTTATAATTGTTCTACTTACTTCTACAAGAGTCAGCATTCTTAAAGCAATGATTGTCTCTTCCTTCTTCTTCCTCTGTTTGTCGTTTCTTCCCAGATTGATGTTGGAATGCTTTTCTCAGGATTGGCTTCCTGCCATCTTCCTCCACTTCAATCTCACAGGTAGGCTCCAGCTGTGGCATTGGCCTCTCTTCATCGGAGTTGTCAAAGGGCTCATTCAGTACTTCTGTCGTCTCAGAAATGGTCTCTGTTGTTACACTGCTATTGATCCTTCTGCGTTTACGACCTCTTTTCTTCTTTAGTACAAAAGGCCTCTGAAATTAATTCCAAACATAATACATAAGAGCTCATGAGAAATTAAATGGTTGAGTCGATATGCAGCAAACATGTACTGAATGCGTGTCTGAGAATCTTACACGTAGAGACTTCTGTAATGCCTTTGTACTTAACCTTCTATTTTATGTTTAACATTCCCTCTTGGGCTCCAACTACACGGGCAAGTGTTTTCCAAATAAAACAGTTGTTTACTCAAGCAGATGCTTTGAGAGGGAACATCCTAGCAGCTTGACTGGAGATTTTAAAAGCTAAGTGTTGCTTTTCTAGCATATATTTTTCAAGTGGTACTTGCTGGCTTCAATAGCCTGCACATAACAGACATTAAGGTCATCAAGGACTCCACTGTTTCTAAAAATGGTGCAATAATTAACTAGCCATCAGATCACTCACTTAATACTTGTCAACTGTTCAAAGATCACCCACTCCATGCAGAGTAATATGGGAAATATGGTACAAGTTAGCCTACTCGGTCCTATTTTATAGGACTTCAGGAACTATGGAAAGGAAAGGAAATAGTACTTGAAGAAAGGATTGCTTGTTTAAAATGTCAGTAGGGGCAGTGCCTGTGGCTCAAAGGAGTAGGGCGCCGGCCCCATATGCCAGAGGTAGCAGATTCAAACCCAGCCCTGGCCAAAAAAAGTCAGTAGAGTCATGTGTTGGTAACTGTTAAGATGTGAGCAACTGATAATTTTACAAAATATTTTAATTTAGCAGGCACCTAAAAAAGTTAAGACATGTAAGATGTCTTACTTGCAAGAAGTATTTTTTCTTTTAAATAATTAAAAAAAAAATTTTTTTTTGAGATGGGGGTCTAGCTCTGTTGCCCAGGATAGACTATGGAATCTAGATCACTATAGTCTCGAACTCTGGTGTTAAGAAATATTTTTTTTTATTTACACCAAAGGTTGGCACAAATGACACTCCATAATTGCAACTATAAAATATTTTGCCAAAGCAAAAAAGTAATGATACAAAATTCAAATAGAGGAATGACAGGTAGATTTACTGCTAAAATGTAATCTGTCAATTAATTATTGCCCCTCCTCCACCTGCAAATACACTGCAAAGAAGGGTTCCATATTCTTGGTTAAAAGCCAACCTTCAGGCTCGGCGCCCGTGGCTCAACGGGCTAAGGCGCCAGCCACTTACACCTGAGCTGGCGGGTTCGAATCCAGCCTGGGCCCGCCAAACAACAATGACGGTTGCAACCAAAAAATGGCCGGGCGTTGTGGCGGGCACCTGGAGTCCCAGCTACATGGGAGGCGGAGGCAAGAGACTCGCCTGAGCCCAGGAATTGGAGGGTTCTGTGAGCTGTAATGCCATAGCACCCTATCCAGGGTGACAGCTTGAGGCTCTGTCTCCAAAAAAAAAAAAAAAAAAAAAAAAAAAGCCAACCTTCAGGTAAACTGTGTCCAAGAATTATTGTGTCTTTTTAACACTCTGAGTGTTTAATACTCTGAAAGTTCACTATAGAAACAGATGAACTTATTAATCATATTCTATAATTTAACACTTATAGTTATTAATTCCTCTAATCTGTCTGCCTGCTCTAATCCATTAGAATTTTTTTTTTGTAGTCCCTCCCAAGTAGCTGGGACTACAGGTGCCTGCCACAACGCCCGGCCATTTTTTGGTTACAGCTGTCATTGTTGTTTGGCGGCCCCGGCTGGATTCAAACACGCCTATTCAGGTGTACATGGCTGGCGCTTTAACCTGTTAAGCCACAGGCGCCAAGCCTACTGTTTTCTTATCATAAAAAAAATGACTATATGTTACTATGAAATTTTAAGAGAAAACAGATTAACATAGCAAGGAAGTAAATCATCTAGAATTTTAATGCCCATTACTCATATTATCTGAACTGATTTCATAGGAAAGAAGTAAATCATCTAGAACTTTAATGCCCATTACTGATAGTATCTGAACTACTTCGACCATTCACACAAAACAGAAAGGAATTAACAGGACATGAACAGTTGAGAGTTTTATGCAAAAACAAATTCATTCTTTATTACAAAATTAGGGCTATCCTGATCGTAAGTAAGGCTTTGTAATCTTCTGCCACCTTACATTAACAATTTCCATAGAGAAGAAGAAATATTTATTGCTGCACCTTTAGGTTGTTTCTAATTTTTTAGGTATTTAAATATCATAATGAACAACTTATATAAATTTAGCTTACATCTAAGAACATACTAGCAAATGCTAAACACACAAAAATGTAGAGAAAAATGGGATCCCAGGTGGGTACAATACAATATTTAACATAAGACCTGATGCTGGTGAGACGAGGAAAAGCAGCTCCTTTGGACAGGATGAGTCATCCAGAAACATTAACTAGAGAGGAAACAATCTAACCTACATCATTCCAGTTGGGAACTGTCACCAAAAGTAAACTGGAGAAATATTAAAGGTGTGTTAACAAACCCACCTCACAGGGAATGTAAACTCGGCAAAGCTGTTAACCATCTACAAAATTAAGTTACCATCGACTGAAACCACACCAGGTGCTAAGTGTAGCTCACGAACCAAGCGATGTCTTTGCACAAGAAAATCTAAGAGAGGCCAGGCACCAGCGGCTCAGGCCTGTAATCCCAGCACTCTAGGAGGCCAAGGCTGGAGGATTGCATGAGCTCAGGAGTTCAAGACCAGCTGAGCAAGAGTGAGACACTACTTCCCACAATCGGCTACTCAGAGGCTGAGACAAGAGGAATGCTAGAGCCTAAGAGTTTGAGGTGACAAACTGAGAATCTCTCTCCAAAAACAAAAAGACAATCTAAGAGAAGACACAGAGATAAACATTTACAAAACAAGGTTGTAAGTATTACACTTTCCTAGAGAAACATGCCAGGTACTATGGCCCACCACGGAGAGAAAACTAACTTAGGGATTGACAGAACTAAAGCAAACTTATTTCAGATAAGCTACCCACTTTTTTCTGTCTTAAGATTATGTATAGATAAGTATAAGTTCTACAATGTTCACAACCTTAGAGATGGGGATTTTTGCTTGTTTTTGTTTTTTACAACTTGAGAGATGAATCTCACAAATACAATGTTGAGGGGAAAGAATTGGACTCAAAAGGGTGTGTACACAATATGATCTCATTATACAAGTCGCAAAAATCTTTACCGCTATTCCACACTGTCGCAAACAGCATATGGGTTACTTCAGGGGTCCTGTCAATATTCTGCTTCTTCACTTGAGTGTTACACATGTATATTTCATTTGTGAAAATTCAATGACCTGTACTCGTAACATATGTACTTTTCAGGTATATACTATTATTATTTTTTTTTTTTTGAAACAGAGTCTCACTTTATTGCCCTTGGTAGAGCGCTGTGGCATCACAGCTCACAGCGACCTCCAACTTCTGGGCTTAGGCGGTTCTCTTGCCTCAGCCTCCTGGATAGCTGGGACTACAGGTGCCCTCCACAATGCCCCGGCTATTGTTTTTTTTGGTTGCAGTTTGGCCAGGGCCGGGTTTGAACTCCCCACCCTCGGTATATGGGGCCAGCACCCTACCCACTGAGCCACAGGCACCACTCCGAGGTACATATTAATTTTCAATAATTTTTTAAAATTCAAACAGTTTAAGACACATAATAATTTCTATTTTATTTTTCTAAACACATGATGGCTTTCAACTAAGCAGTCATTATATATACCTTATCTTGGAAAAACCTGATAAAAATAATTCAAATGTCTAATTTTAAAACCTCAATATATACAACAGTAACTTTTTGAGGTAAAAAGTTCTGTCTATGACAGTTACCTCACCAAAACCAGAAAGAGGATTCTGTGATCATTTCTCAACTTTGCCCAAGCCCACGAAGCCACAACAATTTAAAAAAATGAAATTTCCCAATTGAAGGCGATACTAAAGGTAAATTCCCTTTAAAGTTGGAAACAAGATGAATAGGCCACTATTTCTATCACTCAATATACTACCACAAATCTAATCAAATACATACACATCAGACAAGGACATACAAAAGATAGAATAATAAGAACTGCAAAAAAAAAAAAAAAAATAGATGACTAGTCATCACTTAAAGATGAAATAATCTATATAGAACATCCGAAAAAAAAACTAGACATTAGAAACAGGTAAGCAAGATGATCTATGAAAGATGTTACACAATATAGTCACATACCACATAACAATTTTTCAGTCGATGATAAGCCACATATGCCTCAGTGGTCCCACAAAGTAATAATGGAGCTGAAAAACATACCTAGTTAATTCTAATATAAAGTCAGGGTTGAAAAGTAGGTCTGCCCTCTAGAGATCAATATGCATAAACAAGTGGTAGCAAAAAAAAAAAAAAAAGAAAAGAAAAAAACCACTATGGAGTTAGAAACAGGAACAAACTGATCAGAACAGAGCAGATAAGGAGGTGTGAGCAGGTGGGGAGATGTATGAGAGTGTGTGTACTTTAAAATGACAGAGGTAGCATCACAAACCACTAGGTTATTTAGTAAATGAGACTGGTGGAAACTGGTTTGCCATAGAAGAAAATGTAGAAACACAACCTTTATTAACTAGGAATAGAGAATGCTTTCCTAAACAAGACCCGAAAGGTGGGGGAAAAAAATGGACGGATCATAACAAAATTAAATATTCTGCTCAATAAAAGACATCAAAGGGGAAAAAAGTGACAGGTAAAAAACTAAGATTTGTGGACTGTTCAAAATTTAACAAGAGGAGCAGGGCCTGGGGGCTCACGCCTGCAGTCCTAACAGTACAGACAGCTGAGGCAGGAGGATCACTTGAGCCCAGGAGTTTAATAAGGCTGCAGTGAGCTACAGTAGGACCACCTGGGCAACAGAACACCTGCCCTCGTCTCTTTAAAAAAAAAAAAAAAAAAAGATTTTAAATAAAAACAAAATCCAACAAAAGATTAACACCTATGATAGAACATACCAAAAAAAAAAAAAAAAACCCAAAACACTCCTGTAAACTAGGGCAAAAACAGCAGGAAAGAGAAAAGCAAAGTGAACAGGAAGAGGCAATGAATTTATAAATGCCCAAGTCGCCAAAGGGGAAACCCACACGGAACGTGATTGAACACTCAACGGCACTAGTAATGACCAAATTGCAAATAAGAACAAAACGTATCACTTTGTTCCTGGATTGTTCCATCCGTTGCGTCAACTGGAAAAAATGATAAAGTCAGAAAATGCCAAGTGCCGGCAAGAATGGGGGGGCAGCAGCTGGCGAGGCCACGAAACAGCCCGGCCACCGGAGATGACAAGCTGGCAGTAATGATTAAAGAAATGATGTGCCAGCCCAAGACAGGGTGCCGGGGGGTACAGAAGAACAGGAGAAGGGGAATGTGGGGAGATGACGAAAGGGAAAGATACAATACAATGAGTTGGGAGACTTTGTGGGGACCAGTAGTGACAGTGCACCACGAACTGAGCACTCACTCAAGTCTGAGCACCTGACTCGGGGAGGGTGGGGGAGGGGGGATTCTGGGTCCTACATTCCTTCTCTGAACCAGCTGGACTCGGTCCCTACACACCGAGCACTGTGCCCCATGTTGGAGACCCAGGACCAAAGATCAGGGCCTTGCCCTCAAAAAGCCCATACTCCAGTGAAGGAATCAATAAAGACTAAACAAAGAAGATGATTAGAATGTGACAACCACTGCAAGGGAAATAAAATGAGTGACCATGATGGACAGCAACCGGGACAGGGGATCTGCTTTCCAGAGGACCGTTAAAGAGGTAGGCTCTCGCCTATCTGCAAGAAGAAAATCAAGTAGGCATTCAGCAAGGCAGAGGAAGTAAGCAAGGTGCTCAAGGTCATCACCAACTTGTCACAGCACAGGTGAGAAAGTACATTCTCAAGATGACTTTCAGGTACTTCCTGTAATTTATCTCCCAGGAACAACCTTTAAAATTCCTGTTATGTAAAGTGTAGACAATAAGGATCATTGTGACAGTCCCAAGTACTGTGAGGAAAGAATTCCACCTCTGGGGGGGAGACAGAAGAGGAAGATACCGCCTATATGAATAAACTGTCTCTAAAAAACAGGTTCTGAAAAATTACTAGGATCCACAAACTTCTCCTCCATGCATTAAATAGCCATTGAATACTTATATATGTTTTCTCCAGCACGCAGCTAGGAAATGAAGATAAATTAAAAGCGCTCTGTCCTTGCCTCATTTCTATCAGATTCCATATTCTACTTCTTATTTCAGGCACTGAGTGATGTTTATGGTTAAAAGGCAACCTGCTTGCAATCCGCTAAGCATGGTTCTATGACCTTCTGCTCATTTGAGCTCACTTAATATTCACCACATAACTATATTATTTCCACGTTAGCAATGAAAGCACAGAGGTTAAGAAAATTCCCTGAAGTTAAAGAACCAGCAAGCAGCAGATCAGGAATTCAAATCCTTCTTTCTTTTTCTTTCTTTTTTATTTTTCTGTTTTGAGACAGAGTCTCACTCAGTCCTCAGTGCCATAGCATCATAGCTCACAGCTCCTTCAAACTCTTGGGCTCAAGAGATCCTCTTGCCTCAGTCTCCCAAGTAGGTGGGACTACAGGTACTGCTACAATTCCTAGCTAGTTTTTCTATTTTTAATAGAGATGGGGCTCTCACTCTTGCTCAGGCTGGTCTCAAACTCCTGAGCAGGGGCTTCCCACTGCCTGGGCCTCCCACAGTACTAGAAACATCGACACCTGTGTTAACCACTATAATTACATACCCCTACATTCTACTCAGTCATTTGCAAAGGGTGACCCCTGGACCAACAGCCAACACCATAACCTTGGAATTTATTAGAAATGCAAACTAACAGGACCCATCCAGACCTACTGGATCAGAACCTCTGGAGGGCAGCAACCAAAGGGTTAACAAGTCTTCCACATAATTTTGAGGCATGCTACAGTCTAAGCTTAATGTTAAAAAGGAAATAACTACCCTTTTGAAAATTCCAAAATACAAAATTTTTCTCCTACTTAAAATGACTACAAATAAATCAAAATAATGTTAATTCATTTCCTCTCTAGCCATTGTATCTCTTCCAAACCTAACAAATTGCCTAATCTGTGCCCTGATTACACCATGGTACAAAAAGCATATTCTGATGGGCCTTCCTGGTAATTAAACTAAATTCAAAACATGCAAAGAGGGCGGCACCTGTGGCTCATCGAGTAGGGCGCCGGTCCCATATACAGAAGGTGGCGGGTTCAAACCCGACCTTGGCAGAATTGCAAAACAGAAAAAGAGCCGGGCGTGGTGGCGGGCGCCTGTAGTCCCAGCTACTCGGGAGGCTGAAGCCAAGAGAATCGCCTAAGCCCAGGAGTTAGAGGTTGCTGTGAGCTGTGTGATGCCACGGCACACTACCAAGGGCGATAAAGTGAGACTTTCTCTACTCTCTAAAAAAAAAAAAAAAAAACCATGCAAAGAGCACAGAGTTCCAAAGTGACTCTTCAAGGATGGGTGAAGGGAGGGAGGGTAATTGGCGGGACCACACCTACGGTGCATCTTATAAGGGTACATGTGAAATGTACTAGGTGTAGAATATAAATGTCTTAACACAATAAGAAAATGTGTGAAGGCTGTGTTAACCAGTTTGATAAAAATATTTCAAATTGTATATAAAGCCAGCACATTGTACCCATGATTGCATTAATGTCCACAGCTATGATTTAAGAAAAAAAAAAAATAGTGACTCTTCAGAAGTTAAATCAAAAGCCATACTAGGAAGAGGAAAAAACTGTATCTTTTGTTTTGTTTTGTTTTTAATATCAGCAGTAGAAGCCTTATAAATCTTGGGCCGTAACACCATAATCCTTTCTAGCCTGGGCGCATTTCCAAATTTTTACTACATCACTTCAACAAATTTCCAGTTGCCAAAAAAGAAGTTACAACCCTCAGAAATGTTGATTCTCAAGATTCAGATTGCTCTAAAGTACATATAGAGAGGAACTGTCTTTCAAAGAGGGTGTTTTTCATCATGAATAAAGCTAGTCTACACGTAATGATATGTCAGACCTCTGTCCTACAGCAAAAGGGGCTAACATTATCCCTGCCCCACACAGGCCAATTACAACATCCTCCCAGACCCTTCTTTTTTCAAAGCTTTTTCCCCAGCTGAGGTTCCTAATGTAAGCAGTACAGTTCTACGTGTATTCAAGGTTGCCTATTTCTAATAAGGCCTTTTTGTTGTCAAAGAAGTATTTTCGAGCACCTACCATAAAACTGGAACTCTACCACAAACCAACTAACTCTTCGAAGCTATTTATTTGCATACTCAACTCATTACTTTTATGAAGTTCAGGATTCTACTTATTTCAAAAATTGAAAACATACATTTGAAGATTAAAGAGTACCCAGCCCAAGTCTGAGCCACAGGAGCGCTATAAACCTGTTTTAAAATGCTTAATGACCTGATTATGGCTGTCAAAGGTGAAGAGACCTCCAGGCCAGCCTTCAGTCGGCCTGGCTACTTAGAACCACCCACCCACCTTTCCATACTCACCAAGGGCTGGCAGCATTTCCAGGAATGAGCTTCCAAGAAGGGCTGGACCCTATTTAATTTCCCTCTCCCAAATCACCATCAAATCAAATCTCCTGAGAACCAGCCAGTGATTAGTTTCCAAGAAACTAATTACCATTGCTCTCTTCACCCCCACACAGCGGGACTCAAACACACACACTCACACCCCAACCTCTTAAAGACTTTCTCATTTTGATTTCTAGCCTACCTTTTAAAAGTCTAGTGTTTTCTTCGAAACACCTTGCAAGATGCAATCATCCCAACTTTATTCTCCACTGCCATTTTTACACCTAAAACTGGTTAGTACTTTTTATCAAAGCAACAGTTATGTTTTTCTCTCTCCCTTCAATAAGTCAGTAGTAACAAGCAGGCCTAATAGTTCCCATCCCCAGACAGAAAAGAATACCCCCCTCTTTCATAAGGAAAGCAATCCAATAATAATGTTCTCCTCAGTAAATAGATACATTAAATGAATTTTCAAGAAAATAACTTATACATGCCAGAGAATTTTTTTCTCCTTAAGCACCTGTTCATAACAGCTAGCCAATAACCTTGCTACATACACCCAATTCTTTTAAAGGATCAGTAAGCAAAACGTGAGACTGTGCTCAACTACTGCAGTTCCAGTTCACAGAAGATTTTTAACGAAACACAAGCCATGGGCAGCACCTGTGGCTCAAAGGAGTAGGGCACCAGCCCCATATACCGGAGGTGGCAGGTTCAAACCCAGCCCTGGCAAAAAAAAAAAAAAGTACAGCTATACGTAAATAAGAATGAATAAATCTACACTCTGGGTTTCTGCCCACAGGGACACCAGAGAGCTATGTAGGAGAAATTACAGGCCTATCTGAAAGGTATTGCTGGTTAGGTTTCAGACCACCTCCCATGTCACACAAATTTTTTGGTTTCCCAATGCATATAAAGTTTATATTTTTAAAAAAGGCTGTACAAAAAAAAAAATACTAATTTTAAAATGCTTTATTACTTAAAAAATGCTAACAATCATCTAAGCCTTCAGTGAGTCCTAATCTTTGTGCTGGAGGAGGGTCTTGCCTCCAACTGATCATGGTGGTGGGTGCTCAAGGTTGGAGAGGCTGTGGCAATATCTTAGAATAAGACAACGATGAAGTGTGCCACGTCAACTGACTCCTTTCACATAAGATTTCTCCGTAGCATGTGATGCTGTCGGGCAGCACTTTACGCACAGCAGAACTTTCAAAATCGCAGTCAATTCTCTCCAGCCCTGATGCTGCTTTATTAACTAAGATGATGGAATATTCTAAATCCTTGGTTGTCACTTGAACAGTGTTGACAGTATCTTCTCCAGGAGTAAATTACATCTCAAGAAGCCACTTTTTTTGCTCATCCATAAGCTGCAACTCCTCTTCCGTTCACATTTATTACAAAACAACAATTACTCAGTCACATCTTCAGGCTCCCACTTCCAAGGCTAGTTCTCTCTTCCTATTCCCATCAGACCCGCAGTTACATTGTCCACTGAAGTCTCAAATCCTTCAAAGTCCTCCTTGAGGGCTGGAGTCAACTTCCTCCGATTTCCTGTTGGTATTGATATTCTGACCTCCCCCATGAATCATAAATGTTCTTAATGGCATCTAGGACAGTGAATTCTTTCCAGAAGGTGTTCAATTTATTTTGTCCACATCTATCAGAGGACTCAGAATCTAGGTAGTTAATAGGCTTACAAAATATATTTCTTAAATAATAATACCTGAAAGTCGAAATGATCCCATGATCCATGGGCCACAGAATGGATGTTGAGTTGGTAGACATGAATAAAAACATTGATCTCCTTGTCTCTCTCCATCAGAGCTGTTGGGTGACTATATACATTATCAATGAGCAGTAATCCTTTAAAGGGGAACATTTTTCCTAAGCAGCAGGTCTCAACAGTGCACTTAAAATATTCAATAAATCATGCTGTAATCACACGTGTTATCATTGGGCTTTGTTGTTCCATTTATAGAGCACAGGCAGAGTAGATTGAGCATCCTTCTTAAGGGCTCTGGAACTTTCTAATGATAAATCAGCATTGGCTTCAACTTAAAACCTTCACCTGCATTAATCAGCCCCTAAGAAGAAAGTCAGCCTTGTTCTTTGAAGGTTTCAAACCACACATTGACTTTCTCCCCTCTAGCTATGAAATGTCCCAGATGGCATCTTCTTCCAATAGAAGGCTCTTTCATCTGCACTGAAAATCTGAGTTTTAGTGCCGTCACCTTCATCACTGAGCTTAGCTAGATCTTCTGGATAACCTGCTATGCTTCTACACCAGCAACCTGCTGCTTCATCTTGCACTTTTATGTTACAGAGACAGCTTTTTCTTAAACCTCACGAACAACCTCTTTCTGCTAGCTTACCATTTTTCTTCTGCAGCTTCCTCATCTTAGTCTTTACAGAATTAAAGAGAGTTAGGCCCTGGCTCAGGACTATGCTTTGGTTTAAGGGAATGTTGTGGCCCGTATGATTTTCTATTCAGATCACTAAGGCTTTTTTCACATCATGGTAAAGTTTTTTCCCTCCTGTCATTCATGGGCACTTTTAAGTTCCTTCCAGAACGTCTTTGCACTCACAACTTGGTTAACCATAGGCACAAGAGCCCTAGCTTTCAGCCTGTCTCAGCTGTGGGCATGCCTTCCTCACTAAGCTTAATCATTTGCAGCTTTTGATTTAAAGTGAGAGAAGTTGTACTCTCCTTTTCATGTCAACACTTAGAGGCCACTGTAGGTTTATTAATTGACCTAATTTTAGGGGATAAGGAGGTCGGAGGTGGGGGGAGAGACAGGGTAACAACTGAGGGGTCCAAGAGTCAGAACAATCACCACTTTATCAATTAAGTTCCAGGTCTTATACAAGCATGGTTCATGGCATCCCAAAACAATTACAATAATAACGTCAAAGATCACTGATCACAGAACACCATAACAGATATAATAACGAAAAAGCTTTAATTATAGCAAAGTGAGCACACACTGTTGGGGAAATGGCAACACATAGCGTGGCCACAAACCATCAATTTGTAAAAAATGCAATTTCTTCCAAGAGAGGTACAATAAAATAAGGCACACTTATGCTAACAATTTCCTTCACTTTACAGTAAGCCGCCCTTTCTTTCCAAATAATCTAATAAAAATCACTTAAGTTATTCACTGCCAGTTTGCCAAAATTGCAATTACTAGAGAAATAGCTATTGTACATTTCTATCTTTGTGAATGAAATGTTTATGTTATAATAAGGAAAAAAAAATCCACCACACCATCTAGTGGAAGTCAGGTAACACCATAAATCATTTTTAAAAAGAAAAAGAAATCCACGGAAACTCTGAAAACCATGGGCGCAATGGATGGCAGGAAACCTCTGGTAAGAATAGAGGCAAAAATGTCACGAACAACCAAAATCTCTTTCCAATTTCCCATACTGAAGGAGGGCTGGGCTCATCAGAGGAAAGGATGCATTTTCTTTGCAAATAAACGATGATATGAAATTTCTTTGTGGAAATTTTGTTTGGGTGCTACAAATTTTAATTTGACCTGATGGTAAAACTTAAGTAAAGACACTAAAGCATAAATAAGTAAATAAATGCAGGATAGAATGACAACCTTGTGTAAGAGAAGCCTTATATATTACAGGAATAAGTATGTCAAAATGTACACGTAACATGAAACAGATGTATTAGCCACAAAACGAGGGATAACTTCATGATTAGAACAATTGCGTTCGGTAACTCAGAGACATTTTCATGTTCCTGATAACTAAATTTAACATAACCTAACAATTCTTTAGAGTTCCCTAAACCTTGACATTATAAAAGAAGTTGTTCCCAGAGGGCGCCTGTGGCTCAAGGAGTAGGGCATCGGTCCCATATATCTGAGATAGTGGGTTCAAACCCAGCCCTAACCAAAAAACTGCAAAAAAAAAAAAAAAGTTGTTCCCGAACTACCCATTTAAACCCACTACACACTAACCCCCAAACTCTCAAAACAAGTCATGAGTGATAACCAAAATACATTACACTTCATTTGTATTTGCCATATTAATTATTTCCAGTACGATTCCATTAATTACTTGAATTTCAATTCAATCCACTGCTAAACCAGAGAGGCAAAAATAAAGAAGGTTCTCTCATTTGGAAAGCTTCTTAAAAGTTAATATAGAGTTTTCACATAGCACTAAACTGTCTTGTTTTGCCTGAATGGAAAATTCAAACTAAAAAAAGAGAGATAGTATCTCTTTACTTGCAAATAAACCATCCCCATCTCTGACTGGTATACATGTGATCGAACTGGAAAGCAGAAGCTTGCCTGATGGTGGGAACCTTACCCAGATCTTGGATTAAATCCATCACAGAGTATAAAATAAAGAGTCAAGTGACCGGGATGGAATTCTTTCATGTCCAGGGCTTTCCGTTTATGTACCTGTAAACTGGGAATGGTGTACACAATCTACTCAGAAGAATAGCGGATGGCACCTTGCAATTGACAGAGGGCAGTAAGCTTCTCGAGTATAACACCTATATTGAAAAATACTGTGGTGTAGAATCAGAATGGACCTGGACAAAGAGAACTCTCATCAAGGGCCATCACAGTGGCATTACTGCTAAAACTCAGCGACCTCCATTATTTCGCTTGTGAACAAATGGTATATTGAGGCCACCAAAGAGGAGCTGCTGCTTTATAAGTCAAATCACGTAACTGCCCAGGACTTATCTGCAAAGTATTACTGCATGAGTAGCAAGTGCATGCTAAAGCCTAAAGTCCAGAGACTACCTTTAGACAGGTGCTTTTTCTTTTCTTTTCCTTTTTATTTATTTTACTTTTTATTTTTGTAGAATTGAACGCTGTTTTTTAAAAGAAAAAAAAAGAATCACAATTCTACTCCCACCCGTGGCAGAGTGACAGAGACTAGGTCCCACCCCCACAATCCTTTCCAACCTGCACAGGCATTTCTCAGGAGGCTCCTTTCTCTCTCTCAGCCCTATCTCACCGCTCCCCACTGGAGCCCAGGCAAAGCTGAGTGTGACACTGCTCATCTACCGGGCATTTCAGGAGTTCGCGTTCAAGGGCTGCTTTTAATTTAAAAATAACAAGTAAGTAAATAGCGTTATCGTGCACACCGCACTACCGAGCGCCTGTCTCTGGAAAACGTGTAATTAGCACGACTCAAGAACAAACGCCTTTCTCGCTTAGGGAGGGAAAAAAAAAACCACCAGCCACCCAGCTTATCGCTACTTACCGGCGGGTCCTTTTCCCTCGGGAGCCTGACTCTGACTCCACTCCGCAGTTCTGCCTCCACCTGGCCCCGAGGGGTCCCGCCCGCGCGGCCCCGCCCCCACCTCTCCGCAAGGTGCTCCCGGAGCCGAGACGCCTGGAGGCCCGCGGGAGGCTCGCGGGGACCGCAGCCGGCTCGGCCCCGTCGCTGGCGGCGGGAGCAGAGGGGCGCGGACCCCACCGGCCGCAGCGAGCCGGGTGCTGAGACCCGCGCGGCAGCTCCCCTTACCTGCTCTGGGCAGTCGGGGTCCGTCGGAGGCGCTCTCGCTGGCCGGGGAGGAAAGGAGGCAGCGACCGCCGCCTCAGAGGACAATCAGGAGCCAGCGGGCTCGACACCGCCGCGGCGGGCGCAGGACGCACGAGCCCAATGGGAGCCCGGCCCCCACCTCCAGCCCAGCGAGTAACCCACTCGGCCCCCGCCCTCGCAGGGGCGTGGCCACTGCCAGAGGGGCCGGGGAGGGGGCGGGACTGTACCGCCCGCGGGGCGTGAGCGCGGCGTACTCTTTGTAAGAGACGCCTGCTGATAGGCTGCGAAGGGGGTAGGCGTCTCAGACTTGAAGACAGCCTCTCCAGTAGAACTCCCTCATTGGCCAGCAAGAGAAAACAAAGCCGAGGTCTGATTGGTGACAGCTCTGTGGTTCCTCCTCCTACTCGCAAAGATGGCAAGCTCCGCCCCTGCCCGCCTGGTTCTTTCGCCCCTGGTTCCTGCTCCCAGGTGGTTGCGGAATGGGGTGTGTTTAAATCCGCAGCCTCCTTGGAGAGAACCCACACCCAAGTTCGAACGCTAAATACTGGCTTTCTTACTTCCCCCTGCGATTCTTTTGATTTCCGTATGAACTTGATGAATAAAACCTAAACTTCTACATCGTTCGGATTTAGCGAGGTCTCCCGGGTATGTTAAAAATGCAGCATAAGATTCAGAGGAACATTAACATACGCGAAGAAAAGGCATAAAATGCACCTTTGGTGACATTATAGATGAATTTTCTTCTTATTACCTTTATGTGTTCTGGACAGAGCAAGTATTGCTTTCATAATTAGAAAAAAATTAATAGAAAAATGAGGAAGATGAAAAGAATTGTGAAGCCAACACTGAAGATATCCAAGGGACTTAGTCTTCTACGGTAGAAGACAATACAGTAAATATACTCAACATCTGAGGGCTATCAAAAAATATGAACTAGTATCAGCCTCTTTTAGCTCTCTCCTAAAGAACTTTACAAATGTGACTGAGGTGCCCTCATACACCTTCCTAAATAGTTACTGTTTCTCCAAGACGTAGGTAGCCTCACACTGGGAACAGATTGTAGAAACACTCCCTGATAGGAAGAATTTAGAATCCAAAGTACAAAATCAGTAAAGCTTTAGCAAAAAAAAAACAAAGAAGAAGAAGAAAGAAAAATTTAAAAGAGAGGAAAACAAAGAAAGAAAAAGAAAAGCAAACAACAGAAATTCAGATGATACAATTAGAAAAGTTCATTTAATGGAGAGAATTATATGAGGAAATCATGTGGCAACACTTCGAAATTTGAAAATCGAAAGCTGAAGGAGAGAGAGGAAGTTGAGATAAAGATCAATGACCCATAGTTAAAGTAATTTGAACTCTCTCTACATCAGCCAGGCCTGGTGTCACCCAGCCCATTTAGAGGGTAAAGCATATCTCACCTAGGGACCACTCTCAGTGAACTCTCTCCAGCTGCCTTAGCACTCTATTTCTTCTCATTCCCGTGAAGTTCTAAAACAGGCTGTTTGCATTAAGCACTTCCTCCAACAACTTTATATATTATTTAACAGTGGGAAAAATGGAGATTGACAAAAAAATCAAACCTAAGGAAGGAAAGGAATGTCAAGATAAACATAAACTTAAACAGAAATAAGAACAAAACACCTGGCACAAAGAATAGGGCAAATCTTTTATAATCTCTTATTTCCTGAGAATTGTTTAACATTCTTTGGATGAACTCATGACCTAACAGAGTTTTACAGAACCCTTGTTCTGTAAATGGAATCCTAAATAATAGTCAGAAAATACATGTCCCAGAGTAAGTACTCTGAGTAAGTAACTTTGTTTTGAGATCTAATTATATTTGAATTATGTTAAAAAAAAGGGGGGGGGAGGAACTTAATAATTTGTTTCTAAGATTATTCCTTTACTCATCAAACATGTAATGAATATTAGTCATCAAATACTAGACTTGCAGTGAACAAGGCACTCTGAGGGTAGCCTTGAACAAGACAGACTTGAAGCCACTTTTCTCAGTAGAAGAAGACAGATAATGAAGCCATAAACAGATAAATTGACAGAGTAGGATAAGGGCAAAGAAAAAAAAAACAGTGATGAGAGGGGTGATGAGTGATGAGATACTTTATTTTGAAAAGGGAGAAAGAAATGCTCTAAGGAGAAGTAATCTAAGAAAAATAGAAATTCTAAGATTTGAGTTCACACCTAAAGGAGGAAACACCAGCTTTGCAAAACTCCAGGGCGGAGTAAACAACAAGGACAAAGCCTTGAAATAGGAAGAAAAGTGATGTATTGGAAGAACTGAGAGAAGGTCGATGTGGGATTAATGGCACATAAAGTAAGAAGTGCCACACAGGTGAGAGAAGGATGTTGTAGGGCCCTCATAGGCAGTGGTAAGAAATTTGTATTTTATTGCAAGGATCCCTAACAGTGGCAACATTAAGTTGCTAATGTTGGAATAGAATCATTATTTTTTTCCTTTTTCAGAAAGACCAGAAAAATGGGCATTCATTCATTAAGCCAATCCATCAGGCATAGATCTGGAAAGAACCTACTATTTTCCAGGGACAGGTTAGATCTGGAGATAAAATGGTGAATGAGACACCCACCCAGGTAGGTCTGTACATGCTGGTACTGCACGGGTGATGGGGAAATCAAGGATGCCCTGGAGGAGCTGAGGAAATCATCCTGAAAGAAACCAGGAATAACCTGAAGAATGAGTAGGAGGCATCCGAGAGAAAGGGGCTGGGAAAACTTCCTCACAGATCCTTTCCCCAATTCCACTTCCAAAGCCCCTTATGCTCCTGTTTTGTGCGAGTCACCTGTTTTTAAGAGCCACTGAGGGGCTACAATATTTCCTTTGAAGGTTTGTTTCTTGCTCTGATAACTTTAGAATTTCACACGTCTTCTTCTTGCTGCCTCAGTCACAACTTTACTTGTACCTCCCTTCATACAGATAGGAACCTGTAAAGGCTGGGTTGTTAATAAACAACAAGGACACAGGGCTAAGAAAACTGGTTCTCAAAAATCATACTGTCCAGAACTTTTGTTGTTTGACTATCAATAGGAATTGAACGCCTGCTCTAACCTGGATGATCAGAGGCTGAGGGTCAGATCTCCAGCCCAGGTGCAGAACTTCATTCAATTCAGGGATTTGGGGACATAGCATTCCACATTTAACTTTTTATGTTCCAAGGTAACAGGACTCTTAATCTATCTTTCAGGCCAGACCTTACGTTAACAAAAACCTTACTAAAAGTTAATAAAAACATTACTCACAACCTCGCTGTGCTTTGAATCTATCACAATGCTGTTTCCTTCTGATTTTACCTAAACTTCACTCTTCCTCCAAGTCCTACAAGAACCTTGTTTCTCCCTTGGTTGGTGAGACCCTCAATGGATCATTCACAATTTTCTCATGCAAAACACCACAAACATGCATAGCGAGGAACAATAATATCTACAGTTTCAAAAGTAAGAGAAAAAAACAAATATTTTCCTTATACCATTAATTTGCAACAGTATTAAAATTACTTAAAGGGCTTCGTTAAATTACGATCCCTGGGACACTTATACATGTACAATCCTTCTTACCACTCTCTTCCTAAATACACCCACCTGGCTCTGCACCATACCAGCAGACATCTTATTAGAGAAGGTAAAGTACGCTTAGAAATGTTTGGGAGAAACTCTTCTTTATCTCTCACTAATCTGACAGACTCCTTCTCAGACTTCTAAGTCCATAAATGTGAGGAATATTTTTTCCTTTGCTAAAAATACAAGCTCGATCTTGCTTATAAATGAAAGAAATGTCTCTATGACAGCAAGGGCTTTGCTTGAGTTCTTTATCATTGTATCCCCAGTGGGATCACGGGTCTGACACATAGCCAGGGCCCAGTGAATGTTTGCTGAATTAATTCATTTGCAACTCACTTTAAAATGAGAGCGTTTTAATCCACCAAATTGCACCTGAGCAAGAACATTTATCTAAACCATTAGCAGAGACTGACCGTGGGCTATTCTATTCAGTTTTGTCTATTTGGCAACTCTTCAAGACTGGTTTCTCATACAATTTGTAATTGACTGCTATTTAAGGACTTGTGTATAAACTAAAAGCCATCTAATAACTTCAAGGGGCAGGGGTAAGAAATAGGAGCATGATCTGTGGGATGTCTGAAGTATGATTGCTCATGACCCCATAAATGCCTCTATACAAACTTACACGTGGGCTCTGGCACAGTATGTTCGATATGGGATATGGTAAAATAGTTATTGGATGATAAAACACATTAAAGATGCTAATAATTGCTTAAATACTCATAAGATAACCTGAGCTGCCTCAGCCTGTGTGTGATTTATTCTTCAGCTATTCAGACAACAAGTGTCCTGGACTATATATGTCCATCTGATGGAAATATACCTACCTTTGCACACACATACACACACACATGATATAAAAGACTTTGCTTCTCATGCAAATAACGTCCCATCTTCCTTCTTACTCATGTCTGGAAAGTATCAATTTGAAAGAATTTACAGTCATTTAAAAACACTTTTCCTATCTATAGTGTTTGAAGTTGGGATGAGAAGATAAATTTTTTCATTGCATTCAGCTTTGCAAAAAAAGATCAAAAATTCTATCGGTGTGATTATCAGTTGAGAACACTTCTACAGAGTACCAAAAAAAAAAAATAAATCAGTCTCCTCACTTTTTAGCCATATTATACGTAAGGACAGAACTCAAGAACATCTCCACTTTGTAACATGTATAATTCAGTTAAGCATTTTCCATTCAGAAAGCATGCCATGGCTAGAAAAATGGAAGAAAAAACATCTAGTGAGCTGAGTTATTTGGAATTTATAATTAAGCCCAGTCATTTGAGTGCTTACCACAGTGAGCTCCCAAGGGAGAGTCATAAGCAAAGTTACTCTTGAACTACTTATGTTATCCCAGAAAAGAAAGCATCATTAATTAACTTGTGCTGACCTGGAAAGCAGAAACTTCCTCATCTCACCGCTTGAGAACTGAGTAACTCCTGTTCCACATTGAGAATGTGGACACTTGTAAGGAGGACCAATAGCAAATTAGAAAATCATAATCCCACAGCAGGAGGGCAATTTGAAGATGTGCACAAAAAGGATGTTTTGGGAACTCAGGCTGCCCTTCCAGCTGTTACTTTGGAAGAGAGGACTCTTCTGCTTAATTGCTCCTATTATCTTTCTTTCTTTTTTTTTTTTTTGGCCGAGACAGGGTTTGAACCCACCACCTCTGGTATGTGGGGCCAGCACCCTGCTCTTGAGCCATGGGTGCCACCCAATTGCTTCTGTTTTCTTAACTTACAGCTTCCTCATGGCTATCAAAACATTCTCTCTGGTAGATGAGGAGGAAACAAGGAAACTTAATAGATAAGTATCTGAGTTTAAGTTCTAAGATTTTAAAACAGTGAAACCATGTAATTAAAAAGATAGACACACTAACTACTAACTAACACATTTAAGAATGTGAAATATACATGACATAGCTGAAGGGTGATTAAAAAGATTGCTACCCTCATGGAGAAGAATCATTTATGATATTTGTAGTTTAAGGTGATAATCATGCTCTGTAAACCAAATAATAACTTTGTAGACTAAAGGAGCTTTGTGCTGTTTAGAATGGCCACTTCCTGTTAGCAAATGCCAGATCTTTTCATTTCCACACTAGTGATTTGTCCTAGGTTCTATCAATATTGTTATGTGTTAATGCTTGCCTTACTACTAAAGGCCATTATTCATTCAACAAACATTTGTTGAGAACCTACTATGTGCCAGGTATGGTGGTGAGTATGGAATAGAGGTAATGAATACAAACATGTTTAAGGCAAAATTCACAGGCTCTGGAATTGTGACTTGTGCATTCGTGATCTTTGCTGCCAAGAGGGGCATTTGTCTGGGTGCCCACTTTTCTCTAGTACAGCAGTTCTCAACCTGTGGGTCGCGACCCACAAGAACTATATTAAAGGGTCGCAGCATTAGGAAGGTTGAGAACCACTGCTCTAGTATAATATGATGGTGTACACAAGCAAATGGTCTGTGGACACAAACAGGAAACAAAGGTAAATAAGGCAAGTGGCTCATAAATATCACAACTTACTTGGGATAGGCTTGATGAAAGAAGTGGTGTGGCAGGAGTCCCACCTTCCGTATATGTGGATTACAAGTAGCAAATCTAGAATGAAGCCCAGATGATTCTGAGAACATTAGCAAACTGCTGAATCTCTAAACAAGAAGTGGGAACAGTAAGATTAACGGCCTGATAAACTTGATGACAATCTCACTTTAGACACTAAAGCTGGTGGTGCGACCTTGAACATCTCATTTACTTTTCAAAGGCTGTACGTGCAATGATCAATCTACCCAAGAAACCACAAATTGGAGATATTTGGGGCAAATACAAAGTTTGTAGAAATTTGAATTCATAGCCAATATTTCAAAATCAGGAGATTTCACATTAGAATCTAATTTATTAGTTTCTGTATATATACACATATATATATGGAGAGAGAGACAGTCCCACTCTCTCACCCTGGGTAGAGTGCTGTGGTGTCACAGCTCCCAGCACCCTCAGACTCTTGGACTTAAGCGATCCTCTTCCCTCAGCCTCCCAAGAAGCTGGGACTACAGTACCCACCACCATGCCCAGCTATTTTTTCTATTTTTTTTTAGTAGGGGTGGGGTCTCACTCTAGCTCAGGCTAATCTCAAACTCCTGAGCTCAAGTAGTTCACCTGCCTCAGTCTCCCAAAGTGCTAGGATTACAGACATGAGCCACTATCCCTGGCTACCAGTTTCTTGTTTTAAGACAAGGAAGGAATAGCAGGCAAATGCACATTTCCACATGGCAGCATTGGCCAGGAGCAGAGAGTTGTGCCCCCTTTAGAACCGGCATGTACCTTTCACTGCAGCGTACCATGCCCCACCAGCTTCACTTACCCACCCTGCTGCCACCTGGCTGCTCTCTGTAGACATT
Source organism: Arctocebus calabarensis (assembly GCA_963573935.1). NCBI lineage: Eukaryota > Metazoa > Chordata > Mammalia > Primates > Lorisidae > Arctocebus > Arctocebus calabarensis. The sequence goes on from CAUYON010156803.1 coordinate 21,869, forward strand.
CAAGTTTGCATCTCCTGAATTGGATAGTTTTACAGGGCTTCTTGCTATTGTTGAAAGATATAGGGACTGTTTCAAGTCCATATAGTTAAAAATATGTGTGTTGGCTGGGTGCAGTGGCTCGATCTGTAATCCTGGCACTCTGGGAGGTTGAGGCAAGAGGATCACTTGAACTTAGTAGTTCAAGACCAGCCTGAACAAGAGTAAGAGCCACCCCTTCATCTCTACTAAAAATAGAAAAATTACCTGGCCATCACAGTGGGTGTTAAGGAAGAAAGATCGCTGGAGCCCAGGAGTTTGAAGTTGCTGTGAGCTATGATGATGCCACTATACCCCATCCAGGGTGACAGAGCAAGTCTCTGTCTAAAAAAAAAGTATGTGTCAGCTACTTGGGAGGCAGAGGCAGGAGACTCCCTTGAGCCCAGGAGTTGGAGGTTGCTGTGAGCTGTGATGTCACAGCGCTCTACCCAGGGTAACAGCTTGAGGCTCCGTCTCAAAAAAAAAAAAAAAGTATGTGTTGCAGGGAAAAGGGACAAATCTCCTACTATGCAGCAGAAGAATTCCAGATAATTCATATTCCAAATAGCCACCCTCAAGAGGGGAAACATATCTCCTTTCCTTACATGTGGGCTGCTCCATAGTGACCTTCTAAGACAACAGCACAGAAAGGGGAGAATGGGAGAGTAACCTTACAGTGGAGAAACCTGACTAACACAACCTCAGCCAGGAGATCAAGGTCAACAACAACAGTGAGGACGAGTCACGAAACCAGCAGATGGTCTTCCTCCCAGAACCCAGAAGCCCAGGGTAATCGCAAGAAAAATATCAGGCAAATCCCAATATGTGTAGAGGGGTGTTTGACAAAACACTCAATCAGCACTCCCCCAAATTACCAAGGTCATCAAAAACAAGGAAAGATCGAGACTGTCACAGCGGAGAGACAGACATAGCTTAAGGAGACCTTTAGTAAATGTAACATGGCACCAGTTCTGGGATCCTAAGACAGAAAAAGGGTGTCATGTACAAAATGAGGAAATTGGAATTAAGGATGAACTGGTTCAGTAATTGTAACAAATGTGCCACACTAATAGAAGATGTTTCTAATAAGGGAAACTTGGGAAGGAGTATATGGGAATTCTCGGGACTATCTTCTCAAATTTTTCTGTAAATATAAAAGAGTTCTAAAAAATAAAGTTTATTTTAAAAATATATATGCGCCTGTGTATATACCAGGACATGAAGGATACCGAAACATCTCAAGGAATCAGTGGACGATTTGGATAACCAAGACTGGAGTAGAAAAAGTCAGGTTTTTGCTGACTTTTAATGTGACTCATGCTGGCTTTAACGTGACTCAGCTCCATCCTTACTCAGGCTTTCCGTCTCTCAGCTCCAGATTTCAAGTTCCTCAAAAAGGAAAGCTCATTGCTTCAGCCTGGAGAGGAAATCAGAGTCTCAATTGATTTTTTTTTTTTTTTTTGTGGTGGTGGTGGTGTTGCAGTTTTTGGCTGGGGCTGGGTTTGAACCCACCACCTCCAGTATATGAGGCCGGCACCTTACTCCTTGAGCCACAGGCACCACCCCCCAAAGTCTCAATCTATTAATCACATCCAGGATTCTGCTGAAGAATCACGACTGCTGTATGCAGGCCACTGCATAGGGGACCATTTTCCTAAAAGAGGAAAGAGCTGTGAACCAGAAAGTGTCCTTTTAGCTCTGAAATGCTGCGAAAAGAATGTAAGAGAGGTTTAGCAGATGAGGTCAAAATCCTAAACATGAAGGACAGATATGCCAAAACAAATGTCATTTGCATTTGCCATTTATACTTGTTGGAAAAGCTTCTGTGCTAAGTGGGAAATTTTACAAAATTTGATGAAATCGAATTTCTCTAAAGATCGTGTTGGCTCCCAAGAATTCCTGCCTACTTCTCCTGACTTCTAAAATTCTACTAAAAGGAAAAGTCTGAAGGAGTCCTAGTGATAGAAACCATGGAAGTTTTACCACACTGACACAGGTACAGGAGAAGCTTGGGGTGGTTAATGATTTCAGGGTGGCCACCAACCCAGCCTGTGCCTTGGCATAAATTAAGAACAGGCAGCTTCCTCGAGACTCTGCTTCTAGCCAGTCGCAGTGGCTCCACATCTGTAATCCCAGCAATCTTGGAAGCCAAGGCAGGTGGATTGCTGGAGCTCAGGAGGTCAAGACCAGCCTGAGCTGGAGAGAAACAACCTCTTGACTAAATATAGAAAAATTAGCAGGACCTTATGGCAGGCACCTATAGTACCAGGGACTTGGGGGGCTGAGTCAGGAGGATCGCTTGAATCCAGGAGTTTGAAGTTGCTTTGAGCTAGGCTGATGCCACAGCACTCTACCCAGGGAGACAGAGTGAGACTGTCTTTAAAAAAAGAAACAAATTAAAAAGATTCTTCACTTCTATTTCTTGGAAAATCATTATAATACGCTGTTTTGGGTTAGAACAGGACATTTTGCAGATATCTGCCAGGAATGTGTCATAATAAGAATACAAATGCCTACACCATGACCATGGTGCCCTGCGCAGCACACAAGCTGCCTGACCATATGCTGTTACTCTGGGTGCCATCGTCTGTCATGAGCGTGTGTCATCAACTTAGAGTCGTGGCAATCCCCAGCCTTCCTTTCATATCTCTCCACATATAATTCTCCCGATTGAGTGGGCATTCCAATTACCATGAATAATCATTATTTCATTTACCTTGGACTGAAATAAACAATTCAACTCTTGGGCTGTTCTATAATCACAGTTTCCTGAAGCATAACAGAGGGCATAGTAACATTCATCCCACAGGGATGTCACGATCATTAAATGAGACCACACATCAAAGCGCAGAGCACAGCGCCTGCCAGCTAGGGAAGCGTCCATCAGTTTCACTGCTATTTCCTCCCCAGCATGTCAACATACGGTGACTCACTCTCAGGATTCTCAGCTGAAAGGCAATAGACATATTCTAGTGAACGTATTCCTAGGTGTATAGCCCTGTATTTCTACGTGCAGTGGAAATGTTTTTACTTACCTTAAGTGAAACCCCGTCCAAACCTCATAGACAGGATACATCCTCTGCAGACAACCCGTGTTTTCACAAATTCTATGGCAAGAAGCATATTATGCCTTCTGTTCATTAAAGAAATCATAAATGTAATATAATGAAGCTGCAGAAATCTGTGTCAAACTCTTTTTTTCTTGAAAAAATTCTTGCTTATTTTATCTACCCAGCTTGAGATTGTATATCTTAGCTCACTGTATGATGAGTTACATGTGTCTACAAAGAGATACATTTAGGGACATAAATTCATAGGAGGTATTTAAATATTGACAATGCCTTTTATAAAAATATACATTGTATCGGTTTAGATGATCTATTCTTCTGATGCCTTCAGTTGCCTCAGAAAGGGAAACCACTTTGTCTAGGGTGCTATGGAGGGCCCTTAATTTATATTCTCCAGTCACGCCTGGAACGTCTCCCTGTACAAACGGGAGTTAGTGTCACTGCAGAAAAAAGGGTGAGCGATCACTGTGAATTGGGGGTTGGGGAGGGGCGGAGAATGAGTCAAAGGAGAGAGATGCTATGTTGGCTGAGAAGGTACCCTGGAGGATGACATTCCTTTTAGAGTACATCATGAATAAAATCTCTGAGGCTGCAATGAGCTGCATACGTTTAGAGGAAATGAGGGTGCGGGCTGGAACAAAAGATTTTCGTAGGGAAGGGTTTGGCTGCCATGGAATGACCTAGATTGCCAGCCTGGGAAATTTGGGCCTGATCCTAAAAACCAATACCAATCACTGAAGACGTTTTAGCTTGTGAGGAAAATGGTATTTAAGGACAGCTCATCTGGGAGGGGAACAAAAAAATAGATTATTTCATAGTAAAATAACTGAAATTATTCTTTATCTTCTTTTTCACAAAGATAATGAGAAAGAGAAATCTTATCCTAAGCCTTCCTAAGGAAAAAATACAGCTATTGAAGTTACCAGTGACATATCAGTCGTGAAATTGGTCATCTTGAGGACCTCACACATCTTTTTATGCCCTGTTTTCTTGACACGGTCTTTGTTATTCAGGGTGGATCTCAAACCTTTGTTTCACAATCATTGATGTTCAGTTGTCTGTTTTCGCTAATTTAAACTAACTTCTTAATATCTGCCTCGAATCCTCTTATTTTTCCACTTGCCAATTGGTGTGTTTTGTGTTTTTTGGTTTGGTTTGGTTTGGGGGTGGCTTGTAACAAAGGCAGGCCCTGAGAATGACCCCCGGCAAGGTCACCTGTAACCATGAAGCTCTTCAAGGCAGACAGAGAGGGAACCTTGGAGCTATGCTGTGGTGGCGGAAGAGGCTTTCAGGGCTCAGCAGGGCTCAGGGCCCACTTTGACACATGGTGCTTTGAGAAGCTTCCCCCACACTGGGCAGACAGGTGGCTCATCGCCCCAGAGGTCTAGTCCAGGCCAACATTTGGATCTGGAAGCTTTGAAACCTTAATGGGGCTGGTAGAAACAGATAAGAAAAGCTGGCTTTCCAAAAATATAAGCAGCCTTCTATTCTACAAGAGATACAGACCAGCGTATGTCTTCGGAGCAGACTATTCTAGAAAACAAGAAAGAGGTGATATTTAAATATGAAAGTATATATCAGATGAGAAAAGAACTTTTTGCTTTAGTACTCCACACATCTAAATTACTACATGTTAAATAACAGTAATAGACAACACCCGGTAAGTATCTTACTTGGATTATCTGACAGCCCTCGTGTGTCTGGTACTCCTAGTTCACGGTGAGAACACTGAGGCCAACGGTGATGATGTTCATTGCCCAGATTTAGATGATTAATAACTGGCAGGGCTGGGAATCAAACCTATCTGCCTCCTGCCAAAATCAAAACCCTTCACTGTCATTCTAACCCAGCGGCCCTCAACCTGTGGGCCGCGACCCACCGGAACTGTATTAAAGGGCTGCTACATTAGGAAGGTTGAGAACCACTATAATCGAAACCCTCCTGTGTAGGGGTTATTCCCCTTGAAGTTTTTAAAAGAATTTATTTTAGACTGCACTTTAGCTGGTAAGCCATGATTTATTTTCTAGGTGTGTATAGTTAGATACAAGACACCGAAGATAAAATTTTCTTTTCTGGCTGTGGCACATGCCTGTAATCCTAGCACTTGGGGAGGCTGAAGCAGGAGAATCCCTTGAGCTCAGGGGTTTGAGACCAGCCAGAGCAAGAGTGAAACCCCATCTCTACTAAAAATAAAAAAATTAGCCAGGTATTGTGGGGTGCCCCTGTAGTCCCAGCTGCTTAGGAGGCTGAGGCAGGAGGATCACTTGAGTCTAAGAGTCTGAGGTTGCTATGAGCCAGGCTTAGGGCTATGGCACTCTAGCTTGGGAAACAGTAAGACTCTATCTCAAGAAAATAAAAATTAAAAAAATAAAAACCTTTTTTTCTGAACAATTCAGAGAGATACTGGGTTCGTTTTATGCCATTTCCATGTGACAAAATGAATTACAGAGCCAGGGAGAGGGCTAGTCTTCTAACTCATATAAGGGGCCCTGTATCCCAGGACTTGAGGGCAACTTAGCAGGTAGTTGACAAGGGCAATGAGAAGTGAGGTGGGAGAGATAAGACAGGTGAACATTGTGTGTTGCTGAAGGAGAAGGGATATTATTACCGTTATAAAAGCTGGAATGTCTTATGGTCCCTGTCCTGAAGAAATAGTATTAAAATAAACATGAAGGCTTTGCGTCTGTAGCCCAGTGGTTAGGGCGCTGGCCACATTCACTGGGGCTGGCGGGGCCTGCTAAATAACAATCACAAGTACAACAACAACAACAAAATAGCTGGGCGGTGTGGTGGGCACCTGTAGTCCCAGCTACTTGGGAGGCTGAGGCAAGACAATCACTTAAGCCCAAGAGTTTGAGGTTGCTGTGAGCTGTGACGCCATAGCACTCTATTGAGGGCAACATAGTGAGACTCTATCTTAAAAAATAAATAAATAAAATAAAAATGAGTTCAGAGGCTCACAAGTTATTAAAATTTTTCCTCTTTCTCTAAAAAAAAAGTTAAAAAATACATGTCTCTGGGAGAGGGGTCAGAAGAAGGTTTGCCCAGCAAAACATTGAAAACCCCTCCCTCTTTATCCAACACACCCACTCTCCAGAGACACGGTGGCCCATCCCCAACCTCTGTCTCTCTCTGCCACACTCAGCACTCACTGACGCCCTCATAGATCTTGTCGCTCCTTGTCGCTGAATCTTTCCTTCAATTTCTTCTCATTGGTCTTTCCCATGGGTAAAACTCAGTCCTTGCCAGAACTTGTTCCCACTGTGTGGCTTCACCAGTTTCTCAGCCTGAAACCTGCTCTCTAGAGGTTTAGGAACTAACCTAAGGAAGACAGAATTCTCCTCAGCAGCCGTGAGAGGGGAAAGCCATGAACACTCAGGTGTTAATATGATTTTATTTGCATCAAAGCATTGATAAGACTCGGTAAGACTAGGGACCCCCAATGCTGCCTATCTTCGGAAAGTCTCCTTCTGCCTCTATTTCTTCATTAAGAAGTCCCAGTTTAAACCAAATTTTGTGGGCTGGGCACAGTGTCTCATCCCTACAATCCCAGCACTCTGAGAGGCCAACGGGGCTGGATTGCTTGAGCTCATGAATTGGAGACCAGCTTGAACAAGAAGGAGACCCTGTCTTTAAAACTAGCTGGGCATTGTGGTGGGCACCTGTGAGCCAGGGTGCCACAGGTGCCCACCACAATGCCCACTCCCAGATGCTACTGGGGAGGCTGGGGCAAGAGGGTCACTTGAGTCCAAGAGTTTGAGGTTGCTATGAGCTATGATGCCATGGCATTCTACCAAAGGCAACAGAGTGAGACCCTATCCAAAAAAATTGTGCTCCCCAAGTGTAAATCCTAAACTTGGGAAGGAGAGCTGCTTTAAGAATTATGAAATGACCAGAGCACTCAGTCTCCAGTGCTGCAGCCACACTGCCTGGGGCTTGAAGACTTGGATGCTGGATGACAGAGGGTACAATATGCCACCTCTGCAAGCCTTTGTGTCCTCTTTGCAAAACTGGGGTTCAGACACTCATTAAACAGACACTGTTGGATATCTACCACATGCTATGCACATTTTAGGTTCTGGGGATACACAATGAACACAACAGAAAAGAAAATCCCTGCCCTCATACTTACCTATACATTCTAGTGGGATGATAGCAGCCATATTTACCTCTTAGGTTATTATCAGGGCTAAATAGATAGTAATAATATAGCTGCTTATGGAACCCCAAAATTCCTATGTTGAAGTCCTAACCCTTAAGATGATGGTATGAAGAGATGGGGGCCTTTGAGGACATGATTAGGTTATGAGGGCAGAGCCTCTGGGAAGGAGGTCAGTGCTTTTGTACAAGATCCCTGAGAGAGCTGTTTGCCCCTTCTGCCGGGTGAGGACATTGGGAGAAGGAAGGCACCATCTATGAGCCAGGAACAAACCCCTCCCAGACTCCAGACCCACCAGCACCTTGATCTTGGGCCAGCAGACACCAGAACTGGGAGAAACAAATTTCTGTTATTTATAAGCCACCCAATCTATGCTATTTTGTTATAGCACCCAAACAGTAGCAAACACATGTATCATGATTATTCTGTGCACAGAACGATTGCCATACTTGGCACGTTTCAACTCAAGGGTTCTTGAGTTTTCCTTTGTTACAGTTCCCTTTGGCAACCCTGTGGAACCTCTCAACCTCTTCTCAGAATAAGGATTTTAAATGTATCAAATAGAAGAAATGGGATAACAGAATAGACGAGACAATTGCCCAAACAATACAAAGTCACATGGCAATAAAGATGCTTCGTTTTTAAACCGTTACATAAGGAGATCTGATCAAAGGATTAACAACACCATGACTTTGCAGACTGATAATGTCTAGATGTAATTAATTTTTCCCATTCAAGTTCATGAGCATCCAGAACTCTATCCAGTGATTGGTGGGCCCCAGGGTTAATGTAATCCTCACTGAACCCTAGGAGGTACATCAGTTGGCAATATTATAGATGAAGAAACTGAGGCACAGAGAGGTTACTTAATTTGCCCAAGGCTAGTGTATGATAGGGTTAAGATCTGAACCCGCGGTCTGGCTTCAAAGCCTTTGTTCGTAAACAACATACAGGATGTGGCTTAGCCCAGAGCTTGCCTTGTAGTCAAGGCCAATATCACAAGCTAGTAATTGAAATAGTAATGTAATAAGTAATAGAAGCATTCCTACTACAAGATATCTAGGGGACAAGGAAAGGTTTGTCCTAATATTAAGAACATCCCTAAAGAAAAAAATCTGGTCTACAATAATGAAGTTAACTTGTATAGGACACAGCATAACCCATTCCCGCCAATCTCCAAGCACGTACAAAGTCATTGCTTTCTGAGTGCGATTACTCATTCTAAAACAAAACACCAAAGACTTTGGGAAGATGTGATAATACAGAGAAATGTTCTTGAGTCTGTGACGATCTCTAATTTTGATTTACATAATCCCATGTTAATTACTGGGATTTTTCTGCACTTCCAGTAGGCACTGTCACCCATAGACCCTAAGGACATAAATCAGTATGGGAGAATAAAAAGCCCAGTGTCAGCCTTGCAGAGCAGGGCTGCTCCGAATGAATGTGGCTGCTGTTCCCCCTTGCTACCATTCGTAAACGTGAGAAGTTAGATCCTGCAGGCACCCTATAAATATTAACAGAAGGAAGGTGGTGATAAGGTAAAGAAACTGACACTTCTCTAAATGGTGACCGTCAATGCTTCAGGCTCGATTTTTAAAAGAAGAAGACAAACAATGTAGTCCAGATCATTAGAAAGGCTTTGCCTGCACAGGTGGGTGACAGGCAACGTGAGAGCGAGGCCAGGCTGAGGCTGGTGTGGCCTAGTGAGATGATTTATTCTTCCCTGAAGTCAGCCTTGAAAATACATTTTTTTTTCCTTTTTTTTTTTTGAGACAGAGCCTCAAGCTGTCACCCTGGATAGAGTGCCATGGCATCACAGCTCATAGCAACCTCCAATTCCTGGGCTCAAGCGAGTCTCTTGCCTCTGCCTCCCAAGTAGCTGGGACTACAGGTGCCC
>CAUYON010156804.1:0-15209 GCA_963573935.1 Arctocebus calabarensis
GCTTTTCTTTTTAGGGAGATTTTGTATGGTTGATGCTATTTCAGAACTTGATATCGGCCTGTTCAACATTTCCACTTCATTCTGGCTAAGTCTAGGAAGGTGGCGTGCTTCCAAGTATTGGTCAATTTCCTTCAGATTTTCATATTTCTGTCCTCAGAGATTTTTGTCTCTGCTGTTTCCCATTGACAGGTACTTTTGTGGCTGTCATTGCTCTACTATAAAGCTGTCTTAGGTCTGAGACATGAGGGAACAGAGAAAAAGGGACAGAAAAAATTCAGGAATTTCATCCATAATCTCTAAGTGTTAAGAGTTTCCTTCCTGGCCCCATGAGCCACACTAGAAAACTTTTGTGTTTTTTTTAAGTAACTACAAATTTAATTGTTTATTTAATAAAGTTATTTAAATGAAAATGTGTGGCTTTCAGTGCAGGGGTCTACTAGTAGTAAACTGGTTTTCAAATCTGTCATTGTTAGTAGAAATCTCAATATTGCTTCCTTCCTCTCTTCTTGTTGAAGGACTGGGATTGGTTTATCATACTCTTTTTTTGTTTTTTTTGATACAGTCTCACTCTGTTATCTTGGGGAGAGTGCCATGACATCATCTTAGCTCACAGCAACCTCAAACTCTTGGAATATAGAGATCCTCTTGCCTCAACCTCCCAAGTAGGTGGGACTGCAGGCCCTCGCCATGACTCCTGGCTATTTTTCTATTTTTTAGTATAAACAGGGTCTTGCTCTTTCTCAGGCTAGTCTCAAACTGAACTCAAGTGATCCAGCTGCCTCAGCCTCCCAGGGTGTTAAGATTACAAGTATAAGCCACTATGGGCCCAGCCTATAGAAAACTTTTCTTGAAGCTCACTCTCTCTGCACTATAATGCTCTCTTCTGGGTTTTGTGTTTTGTTAAGTTCAAGCCAAGGGATACTAGAAGGGAAAGTAGTTACTTGGTGCTGATCTGTTGCTATTCTGAAATCTGATGTTCTTTTCTATTCTGCCTACTAATACTTACTTTTCAGTCTTCAAACAGATGCAAAAAAGAAACAAAAAGAAAAAACTCAGATGCTTCATGAATTATTTTCAGGTTTTATAATGCATTCTATACTGAGAAAAGCAGGTGGAGTGTGCTTAGTTCATCTTACCAAAACTAAAACATTTATGATAGATATTTTTCAAATTAATTTTGCTATATATTCTTCTGTTATGCATAAATTTTCTGAATTATTTCTTTGATGATACTCTCTATTCTCTTTAATGTATTTTTAGAACTTCTATTATCAAAGACTATTGTAGAACTGCAATAGAGATAATAGAACATTTATTATCAACGTCTTCTTAAATTTTCTTATTTTATTTTTCTGATTTTCCACATCATATGTTTATTATGTTTTATAAATTTTTCCTCTGCTATTCCAACCACTTACATTTTTAATTGCTAGAAGATTTGGTTGTGGATAAATTGTGTCCTCCAAAAACATATGTTCAGGCTACACCCCTGCTACCTATAAATATAATCTTATTTGGAAACAGTGACATAAATAAATGGATAGTCAACCATGTAGTCATATATCATGCCTATTAATGTCATAATGAGAGTATTTAACTCAAATTCTTAGAGAAAAATTAAAATTTTGACAGTATCCAAAATTGATACTAATGTACAACAATAGAAATTGGTGAACATATTATTATATCACTACTTTTGGAAAACAACTTGGTAAAATCTAGTAAAGTTAAAGATCAACACACATTAAGATGCAGCATATGCACCCTTAGTTATTTGACTTGAGGGTGGTCTAGCTCTCATATAAAACAAGTGTACTAAAATGACTTAAGAGAAGACCCTCTAATAACAAAAATATATAATAATCTAAATGCTCATTTATAGGAAATTAAAAAAATAAAATATGTTTCCTTTGTACAATGAAATGTTATACTGAAGTAGAATGAATTAATTAGAACAACAAATATCAACACAAGAAAAAACAAATGGAATATCAATGGGAAAGGAAAAGCAAATTATGGAAGTATAAATATAATATATAGTCTTCCCATGAAATTCTTTTCATATAGTTTAAAAATATGTAAGCAATAGTGTATATTACTAAAACATATTAATAAAATCATTGTTACTATAGATCCATACTTATATATGTGTATGTATGGGAAAGATTATATGTATGTGTGTGTACGTGTGTATTATTTTATGTTTATGTATTAGTCTACAACTGCATTGATGAGATTTAATTTCTTAAGTTGAATAGTGGATGCATGGTTGCTATGCTTTACACATTTAAAAAATTTATATCAAAGCCCCAAAACTTGAAATTTTCTTGTGTTCCTTGTTACATTAGTGAGTCTACATGTGAGGAGAGAACCATCCAGAGCAGCTCACAGATATATTTTACTGTAGCCCCTCTGAACTTTTCTTTCTACCATGTATACTACAGCCACCAACATTGGCATATCAGGTGTTATTCAAATATATCAGGGGCCAAAAAAATATACATCTTAAGAAAGAAGAAAGTTGTATTAAATTTGTAATACTCGATATATACCAATAACAAAAGATGAATAAAAGTCAAGTGGAGCATCTTTGGTAATTGCAGAAGTCAAATGTGACTTGAGTATTACATGTTTAAGGTGTTTTTTTTCCCCATTCTGAAAATGTGCATACTTTCTTGGCACCATCTGTATATCTTAGATTTCCTAATATTCCTTTCTTTCCTCATTCCTTTTCTTCTGTCTTAAGTGCCTTTCTTTATACACATACCACACATATACCCCAACATACTATCTTTTCAACACACACCTCAATCCTACTAAAAGAAACTGTTCTCAATACAGTGGTGTTCTGGATCTAGCTTATACCAGCTCGCAAAAGCCAATTGTGCCATTTTAAGAAATTTTTAATCTACTCAACATCACATTGCTTCTTTAAATCAGCCATGGTGAAAGTATTTATATCAGGGAAATTGGAAATGATACAAATCAGGGCTTTTATCCACAGGGAGTCAGTTGTTAAATATTTAGCAGTATGTGCTCTGCTAACCTCTCTTGATAGAATTTATCCTTCCTTTCGCTATACTTTCTTGGAAGTCTGTAGCAAACATTGCCATTTACCTTGCATTTAACTTTTTAGTGAATACATTGGTCTCTCCCATGTCATCATTAGCCACTCTAGGGTGCAGAGAAGATCTCATTCATTCTCATATCTCCCACAACACCCACCAAACACTCTTCTGTATGATAGGTACTCAATAATTTTGATAAGTTGAATGCAACTTCCCCTCCCCCAAAAAACACTTAAAATTCATTTTCCAACCAATACTGAATTGGGGATGTACATTATTTCTATTGGAGGTATGGCAAGTCGTATGACAATGAGTGGAGTTAGAAAATCCAGTTATGGGGAAGGGGAAAATAAGATTTTTTAAAATAATTCAGTTCATAATGCTTCTACTAACACTTTTTCTTAATCCTAATAGTCATTGAATTTTGACTCTCAGGGGAACACTTCTTTATTTTTAAAACATTTATTTTTCTACCTATATTGATCAAATCAAGGCTTGGATGCTTTTTTAATTATTTACAGTTTGAAATAACAAAAATTGTTATTTATTTTAGAAAGTTTCCTACATATATATATTTGTAGCAATATCTATTGTTTTATTTATTGTAGTAATAGCTATACATATAATATATATGTATATATATATATAACAAAATATTTTTATGTTGTTATAATTAAACATACACAATTAAAGGAGTTTGAGAATAAAAATATGAGAAAAATCACTTTCCTATGCAGGGGTATAGCAGTCTATATACACAAAAAAATCTTCCCTCACAAAATGTAAATTTAAAAAAACCTGCTACATGAAACATTTAATTATTTTTAAAGTATCAATGAGCCTGTGAGTTAGTAACCATTGCTCAGGGCTTAAAATCAATTTGAAGCAGAAACTCAGGGAGGTGAAGGAAACATTAATTTAGCTTAGACATTGAGACAGCATTTACTAAACCCAGTGAACTTGAGCTGACGATGTCTTGCTCTCACAGACACAGGGAATAGCCTAGCCAGAGTAGACAGTCAAATAGGAGATCGTCCATATGCCTGTACACCTGTATAATGCTATTACTTCACAGGCTATACCTTGAAAACAGTATTGAATTACTTACCTCTTACCTCCAGGGGACTAAAGTAAGGATTCTATTAAAATTTGGTGATAAATGGAGGTGGGGAATCTCTCTTGAGAATGTATGTAATAATAGGTAATTCTTCATGTGGGATTGCAATTAGAATTCATGGAATCTGTGCAATCCAATAAAATATAAGGAGATTTAGTTAAAGTGGTCCTGGACTAAAAATGTTCTAGGTGCTTGACAGAAATAAATGCAAATCTTTGAATAAACAGTTTCAACCTTCACCTCAAAAAATTCTCTTATATCAAGTTGCTAAAACTATGAGGTCACAGTCAAAAGAAATAAAACATCAAACTTGGTAAATACAAAGTAGCAGAAATAACAGAGCACAGAATCAGACCCAGAATAATACAAGTAATAAATTATTAAACATGCAGTAAGTTTTCAATAGGTTTAATGCTTTCCAAAATAAAAAGGAGGGTTAAATATGAATGAAGAACAATAAACTATGCAAATGGACATTTGAATAATAATTAAATCATCTCAAAGTGTGAGCAATATAATTGAAATAAAAACCTCAATGAATAGGTTTAAGACATGTATACTGCAGGAGAGAAGTAAGATGGATGACTAGAGGCAGCTTTCAACAAAGGCTTCTGTACAGAGGGAGTGATAATGGACAGAATGGACTCAATGAAGTTGAGGTGGGGAGCTGAGCTAAGAAAGAAGATAGACAAGTGCACATCACCTCAGGAGAGGCAATCTGCAAGTCTAAGAAAACAAATTCTAGGTACAAAACTCATAGCCAAGAGGACAAGAGACCCCTCCCTGAAGAGAGAGGCTCACTGTGTGCTCTCTGAAAGCTAGCAGGGAACAAAGGAACTCTTTTTTTTATTCCATGGGAGAAAGCCGCTAAACACCAGGCCTCCTTATCCAGGGAGGTCCAACTTGTGAGCCTAGGCATCATTCTGGTCAGCATAAAATTGAACAAATATTTTCCCTACAACTCTTATCTCTTAGTCCACCCTTCCCCCCTTGCCTGATGGACTATAGGCCTGACCCCTGCAGATCCCAGAATGTTTAGCAAATCCGTGAGAGGCCAGAGCATAGTATGGGCCACTGGACAGTAGGAAGAAGGAAGCAGTGACTCGAGTGGAAGTTGGGGTACTTAGGGAAAGAGGGACATGCAGGAGAGAGAGACACAATGCACCATGGAGGTGCTCATACCCCACCCTGGGTCAGACTTTGACAGGGCAAACTCCTGAGCCAGTTGCTCAACAGAAGGAACTGGGCTTCCACCCCTCAGGGTTGCCAGTGGCAGTGAGTGGTGGGGGCAAGGCACTGACTGCCCGGAAGGGTGAGTAGCAGTGGCAGTAGGCACTGATGCCTCTGGTCTGAATTTGGAGGCACACTACCTTGAACCCATTGTCCACAAGAGGGAACCAGGCTTCAGACCATCCAAATTATGAGTGGCAGTGTGTGGTGGAGTGAGGCACCAACTGCTCCAGAGAGAAAAACACATTGTGAAGGTGTGCAACAGGAGCAGAAGGTGCTGATGTGTCTGGTCTGAATTTGGAGACACACACCCCTGATCTTGTTGCCCACCAGAGGGAACCAGGCTTCAGCTCCTTAGGGTTGTCTGGGATGGTGTGTGGCAGGGGAGGAGGCACTGGCTCCCCTCTGACTTGGGAGAGTATTCCCCCCTGACTTTGTTGCTCACTGGAGGGAATCAGTCTCCTTGGGGGGGGGGTGCCAGCGGTGGTGCCTGGTGGTGGGGGGAGGAGGTGCTGATACCTCTAGACTGACTCTTTGGTGGGGTGCACCTGCCTGACCTCATCACTCACGAGAGGGACCAGACTCCTGACCCTCAGTTTTATGGGACAGAACTACATGTGGATCCATACTATTGGGTCTCTGGAAACACGATGAACTCTCCCTATTGAGCAGTGATTGTATTGTATGAAACAATCAGATTAGAACTCCTGACCTTGGCTATCAACCCAGGGACCCTCTGAGGTTGCGCAGAGCTCATTGTGTAGTGGCAGGAATTCATTCTCGTCTTCCAGCGTTGCTGGTGGGGACTGGGGTGTCTCAGTTGCTTGTATCTCTCTCCAGCTGATATTTCAGCCTAATAACACAAATCATTAGGATCGGATAGAGCCTGGCTGAATACAAGACACAGCCAGCTAGTGCTATCACACCAAGCATGTCCTCAGAGTCTCTGGCTGCAGCTCTGAAAGGGATCTTTGTAAAGTTGTAGATGAAAACCCCAAATCTCCAGCCCCAGCTCAGTAAAGGGATGGTCAACTCCACTTCCTGGGGCCCCCAACCCAACATCGCACAGCCAGTTTTACTACCCAAATTTGAGAAAATAATTATGGGGTGGGACCAGCAGAAGAACACTGGCAACATGAAAATAATCAGAGTAGATCACCTCCCCCAAGGAATGACAAAGAGATACAACAGAAGATGCCATTCATAGGTACATGGCTGAATTGTCAGAAATAGAATTCAGAATATGGATGGCAAATAAAATGAATAGAATGGAGGAAAATATGGACATAGAAATCCAAAGAGTTGCACAAAAATTGTCTCAAGAAATTAATGAATTTAAAAACAAAATCATCGAGGACAAGAACATGATCAGAAAAGAGATAGCAGAGCTCCAGGAAATGACAAAGTTCTTTGAGGCCCTTCGAAATACAGTATAATCCCTCAGTAACAGAGTTGAGCAGGCAGAAGAAAGGATCTCTGAAAATGAAGACAAAGCTTTTGAACAATCCCAAGCACTCAAAGAGGCAGAGAAATGGAGAGTGAAAACTGATCATTTGAAAGAATAGTGGGAATATTTCAAAAGATCAAACGTTCAACTTATAGGAATTCCTGAAGGAGAAAAGAATGGTCCTAAAGGAACAGATGCTCTACTCCAAGATATTATGGAGGAGAATTTCCAAAGCATTGCAAGAGGTACAGAAATTCAGATGGTAGACAGTTTCAGAACCCCAAGAAGACTCAATCATAATAAATCATCTCCTAGACACATTGTAATTAACTTTCCCAAAGTTAATATGAAGGAGAAATTTCTGCAAATAGCCACATGTAAGAAAAGCAATACTTACAAAGGGAGAAATATTAGCATGACTGAAGATTTTTCAGCCAAAACTTTTCAAGCCAGAAGAGGATGGTCATCTACCTTCAATTTCCTAAAACAAAACAACTTTCAGCCCAGAATTTGTATCCAGCTAAACTGAGCTTCATTTGTGACAGAGAAATCAAATACTTTACTGATATACATATTTTGAGAAAATTTGCCATAACTAACCTGGATCTCCAGGAAATACATAAACTCATTTTCCATAATGACCAGTACAATGGTCTACCACCAAAGTAAACTCACCCAGAATTTATAAAACAAAACGTAATCTACACAATGGTCAAAGAATTTAAAATATCAGCCAAAACACTATCATACCTATCAAGTCTCTCAATTAATGTGAATAGCTTGACTTGCCCACTAACAATGCACAAGTTGGCTGACTGGATAAAAAACTCAGGCCAGGTATCTGTTGCACACAATAGACTCATTTTACCTCAAAGGATAAAAAAAGACTCAGGGTGAAGGGATGGATATCTGTAATACAGGCAAATGGAAATCAGATAAAAGTAGGAGTTGCAATTTTATTTGCAGATACAATAGGATTTAAATCAACAAAGATAAGGGAAGACAAGGATGGACACTACATATTTGTCAAGGGAAATACTCAACATGAAGAGATTTCAATAATTAACATTTGTGTGCCCTACCTAAATGTTCCTCAGTTTATAAAGAAAACCCTAATGGATATGAAAAATTTGATATCTTCCTGCACTATAATGTTGGAAATTTAAACACCCCTCAGGCAGTTATGGACATATTTTCCAAGAAGAAACTAAACAAATAAATAACAGACTAAAACTTGACCCTAGAACAAATGAACTTAACAGATATCTACAGAAAATTTCATTCTAATAAAACTGGATAGACATTATTCTCATCAACCCACAGATCATCTTCCAAAATTAACGATTCGTAGGAAACAAATCTAATCTTAACAAATTTAAAAGAATGAAAATTATTCCTTGCATCTTCTCAGACTGTCACAGAATAAAAGTTCAACTCAACAGCAACAGAAATCTTCATACTCAAAGACATGAAAACTAAATTATCTTAAGCAGAATGAAATCTGGGCCAAAGATGATATTAAGAAGGAACTCACCAAATTTTTAAATAAAATTATAATGAAGACACAAATTATCAAAGCCTATGGGATACTGAAAAGCCAGTTCTCAGAGGGAAATTTATAGCATTAGAATATGTCATCAAGAAAACAGAAAGAGAAGTCAACAACCTAACGGGACATCTCAAGCAACTGGAAAAGGAAGAACAATCCAACCCCAAACCAGCAGAAGAAAAGAAAAAGACCAAAATGAGAGAACTAAATGAAATTGAAAAAGAAGATCAATGAAACAAAAAATTGATTCTTTGAAAAGATCAATAAAATCGACAAAACTTTGGCTAGCCTAACCAGAAACAGAAAAGGAAAATGTTGAATAATATCAATCAGAAAGGACAAAGGAGAAATAACAACAGACACCACAGAAATTAAAAATCCATCAATGATTACTAAAAAAGCCCTGCTATTCTCAGAAATATGATAATCTAGAGGAAATGGACAAATACCTAGAAACATGCCACCTTCTTAGACTCAACCATAAAGAATTACAAATTTTGTATAGACCTATATGAAGCACTGAAATAAGATCAACTATATAAAATCTCCCCAAAAAGAAAATTCCAGGATCAGATGGTTTTATATCAGATTTCTACCAAATCTCCAAAGAAGAACTAACACCCCTGTTACATAATCTTTTCCAAAATATAGAAAAAGAAGAAATACTCCCCAACACATTTTATGAAGCAAATATCACTTTGATCACCAAATCAGGAAAAATGCCAACAAGGAAAGAGAACTAAATTCCAATGTCATTAATGACTATCAATGCAAAAATATTCAATAAGATCCTAGGTAACAGAACTCAGCTATACATCAAAAAAATTATACACCATGATCAAGTTTGTTTTATTTATTTATTATTTTTTAATGATAACTGTGTACATTAATGCATTTATGGGGTACAATGTGCTGATTTTATATATAATTTGGAATGCTTACATCAAACTGGTTAACATAGACTTCACTTCACTTAATTATTTGTTGTGTTAAGAAATTTATACTCTACTCTTAATATATTTGACACGTACCCTTGTATTATGTACAATAGATGAGGTCCCCCGGATTACCCTCCTTCTACTCAACTTTCCCCTCCCCTCCCTCACTCTGCACATCCTTCCTTCATTCTGGGCTATAGTTGTGTTTTATCACTTGTGTGAAAGTGTCGGTGATTATATATTGCTTTCGTAACGAATCTATTAACAAATTGTGATATATCTATACAATGGAATATTATGCAGCCATAAAAAAGATGGCAACTTTACATCTTTTATGTTTACATAGAAGGAGCTGGAACATATTCTTCTTAGTAAAGTATCTCAAGATTGGAAGAACAAGTTGGTTTTATCCCAAGGTTGGTTCAACATTCATAAATCTATAAATATATATACCACATAAAGAAAATTAAAACAAAGACCACATGATTCTATCAATAGATGCAGAAAAAAGCTTTTGATAATATCCAGCATCCTTTCATTATTGAAACTATTAAGAAAATAGGCTTAGATGGAACATTTTCTAAACTGATTGATGCCATCTACAGCAAACCCACAGCTAATATCACATTGAATGGAGTAAAATTGAAAACACTTCCACTGAGATCTAGAACTAGACAAGAAGGCCTATTGTCACCACTGCTATTCAACATAGTAATGGAAGTCATAGCCATAGCAATCAGGCAACAGAAAGTGATCAAGTGTATCTAAATGGGGTCAGAGGAGTACAAACTCTCACTTTACACGGATGAGATGATCTTATACTTGGAAAACCCCAGAGCCTCAACTACAAAAATCTTAGAAGTGATCAAGGAATACAGCAGCATCTCAGGATAAAAAATCAATGCGTATACATCAATAGCTTTTATACAGATCAAAATAGTCAAACTGAAAATAGTCAAAGACTCTATCCCCTTTTTTTAAATAATTTTATTGAATCATAATTGTGTACATCGGTGCAATCATAGGGCACATTGTGCTTCATATGCATTCAGAAATATTTTGATTGTACTGTTACAGATAGCATTAATGGCATTTTCTTGATCACTATATAAAGACATTGATACTCTACCTTTAATAAGATTCACCAGTACCCTGCTAAGATGCACTGTAGGTGTGTTCCCACTAATTGCCCTCCCTCCACCCCTCCATCCCCCTCCCCTCCACTCCCTTTCCCCTTTCCCTGTATTCTTGTGCTATAGTTGGGTTTTAGCCTTCATATGAAAGCTATAAATTAGCTTCATATTAGGGCTGAGTACATTGGATACTTTTTCTTCCATTCTTGAGCTACTTTGCTAAGAAGAATATGTTCCAGCTCCATCCATGTAAACACAAAAGAAGTAAAGTCTCCATCTTTCTTTAAGGCTGCATAGTATTCCATGGTATACATGTACCACAATTTATTAGTTCATGCTCTTTTGTTAGGAAGGAAAAGATACTTATTTCTCTTTATGCTATGGATATGTTATTATTACACTCAGCAGGCACTTGTCCTTCTATATAATTACTATGTAATTATTGTCAGAAAGCATGGGTTGAGAGCAACTCTTATTGCATTCAAATATTGTATATAGTAATTGTTCTCCAAAACTTAGTGATTTATTGCCAAAAAATTTAGACAGCACATAAACTATGTAGTTATCTGGGAAGCAAATTTCTTTCTTTCTTTCTTTCTTTTTTTTTTTTTTTTTGAGACAGAGCCTCAAGCTATCCCCCTGGTAGAGTGCTGTGGCACCACAGCTCACAGCAACCTCCAACTCCTGGGTTCAAGCGATTCTCCTGCCTCTGCCTCCCAAGTAGCTGGGACTACAAGCACCCGCCACAACACCTGGCCATTTTTTTTGTTGCAGTTGTCATTGTTGTCCAGCTCCCCCCAGCTAGGGTCGAACCCGCCAGCCTCAGTGCATGTGGCTGGCGCCATAACCACCATGCTATGGCGCCGAGCCTGGAAAGCAAATTTCTTAACTAACTTATTAAAGTAGTCTCTTAACTACTAGGGCCTAGAATGATCTTGACTATACTTGTATGGAAGAACTTTGGGGTCTGAGACATCTGTCCACATGTGTAAGCAGGTGCTGATCTATTTTCTGAAGAAATTCTTGACTTTGCACATGAAAACTTAGGCCCATTTCCAAATAGCAACAGGATGACTTTCTTTTTGAACTCACAATGTTAGACTCCTCACTGCTCTGAAAGAATGTTAGTCCTACCTTCAGCTCCACTGATTGTCAAAACAATTATTAATCAGCAGCACAAATCATTTCCATTCTAGTCTTTCTCCCTCCCTCCCTCCTCTCTTTCTCTTCCTTTCTTTCCTTTCCCCCTCCCCCTTCCCCTTCCCCTTCCTCCTTATCTCCCTCCCTTCCTTCCTTCCTTTCTTCTTTTCCTTTCTTTTAGATAGAGTCTCACTCTGTTGCCCCAGGCTACAGCACAGTGAAGTCAGCCTAGTTTACAGCAGCTTTAAACTGGGCTCAAGGGATACTTCTGCATCAAACCTCCCAAGTAGCTGGGACTACATACCTGGTTAAGTTTTGTTTTTGTTTTTGTTTTTTTTTGGTAGAGACAGAGTCTCACTTTATCGCCCTGGGTAGAGTGCCGTGGCGTCACACTGCTCACAGCAACCTCCAGCTCTTGGGCTTAAGCGATTCTCTTGCCTCAGCCTCCCTACTAGCTGGGACTACAGGCACCCGCCACAGCGCCCGGCTATTTTTTTGTTTGTTTGTTTTGTTTTGCAGTTCGGCCGAGGCCGGGCTTGAACCCGCCACCTTCGGTATATGGGGCCGGCGCCCTACTCGCTGAGCCACAGGAGCCGCCCAGTTGCAACCCCTTTTTAACAATAAAAATACATTGCAGCATTAGGAAGGTTGAGAACCACTAAGCTAAAGGAATATTAATGGCTCTTAAGTCTGTAAGCATATTCCATTTGCCTGGTTTCTTTTGAATGACAAAAACAGGTGAGTTCTAGGTGGCACCTGTGGCTCAAAGGAGTAGTGCGACAACCCCGTATGCTGGAGGTGGTGGGTTCAAACCCAGCCCCAGCCAAAAACTACAAAAAAACCCCAAACAAACAACAACAACAACAACAACAAAAAGAACAGGTGAGTTCTATGGAGATAAAGATGATTACATATGACCAGCTTGAAGCTGTTCTTTTACTAAGGACTCCAAAGCCTCCAGCTTAAGTTTGGTGGCAACCACTGCTCTACCCAAATAGGGTTTTCAGTTTTCCATTTTATTTTATTATTTATTTACTTATTTTTTTGAGACAGACTCTAAAGCTGACACCCTGCTGTGGCATCATAGCTCACAGCAACCTCAAACTCTTAGGCTCAAGAGATTCTCTTGCCTCAGCCTCCCAAGCAGCTGGGACTACAGGCACACACCACAATGCCTGGCTGTATTTTTGGTTACAGTTGTCATTGTTGTTTAGGAGACCCAAGTTGGGCTGGAACCTGCCAGCCTCAGTATATGTGGCCAGCATCATACCCACTGAGTTATGGGTGCCACCCTCAGTTTTCCATTTTAAAGCAATGGGTGCAGGAGGCTTAACAGTGACTGCTCCTGAAAAGGGTACACCAGCTCTCTTTGATTAATGTTACCTTGGGGAGCAATAGGAGTAACAATACCATCATCTTTTCTTCCTAAACCTTTCCCTAGTGTAAAGCCCATTTTGTGCATTATGTGTTGACCATAAGGACTGTAACTTGCAGGAGGAAAATAAATTTCTGTGACCCATTGTTGAAGTAAATCTAGGCCCCATAAGTTCATTGGAATGGGCACAATCATAGGCTTAATAGTACCTTTCTGTTCTTCAGGGCCTTCAGAATTTAAAATCGTGGTATTTTGAGAGACTTTATCAAGTGTGCCGACTCCTGTTAATCCAGTTTCAGGAGCTTGTATGGGCCAGTGTAAAGGCTATTGTTTATCTTAAATAACAGAAATTTCTGCCCCAGTATCTATAATGCCTGAAAAAGGCTTTCAATTGATGGTGACTATACATACACGCCTTCCTTCTGTAATTTGTTCTGTCCAGTGAGTGGCCTTACCAGTTGGGTCAGTACTTCAAAACCTGCCAGATCACTTCTGATTAGAAGTTCTAGTCTTTATATAAGGGAGGAGTAATAATTGAGCTATATAGTCTCCTGCCTTAGCTTGCCAGGGAATATTTGAACTAATTATAATTTGAATTTCTCCCTCATAATCGTGAGTCAGTAACTCCTGTATGAATTTGTATACCTTTTAATGTAAGGCTTGATCTTCTTAATAAAAGTCCTACAACCCTGGGGGAAGGGGCCCAAAAGCCCCTGCTGGTACTTTAAGAGAAGAATCCCTTGTAAGAAAGAAATGTCTATACTGCTGCACAAGTCAATGCCGGCACTGCCTATTGTGGTGAGGAACAGCTGTGATACTGTGACCCGCTGGTATATTGAATGAGATTGGGGAATATTATCATTGGAGGGTTTTGACAATGGGCAAAAATCTGAAATGGAAATGAACCATTTTTTTGGGGGGGGCTGGGCCTGGCCCCACATTCAGTTTTCCTGAACAGGAGTGAGGGGTTTACTTTCAATATCAAATTTGGAGTTACATAATTTTTTCAAATGTTTTCCCTTCTTACACCTAGGACAGACACATGCTAGGTGGTTCTTTTTGTTTAACAAAATTAACCCCTTTTCTTTGGAGGAATATTGTTGATATTATTTTTTAGTATGTCCCATTTGGCCACAAGACTAGCACTTTCCTTCAAAGCCAGTGCTAAGGCCTCCTACTTCTAAGCCAGTAAAGGTTTGGGCAGTAAATTTTGCATTGTAAAGAGGACCTATGTTCCCACATGCTTTCATATACACAGGAAGTCTGTCTCTTCCTGGAGGAACTTAATTTTTTACTGGCCTTATTGCAGCCTGGCTTTCAGCATTCTCAGCTTCATATGCCATGAGTTCCACGATCATTTTCCTTCCTGCCTCATTGGGCATCGACTTTTCTGCCATGTCTTGTAGATGCGCTATGAAATCTGGGTAAGGCTCATTGACCTTCTGTCTCACTGTTGTAAAAGATGGACAGGTTTTCCCTCATTTTGCATCTTACTCCAGGCTTTTAAGCAGCACTGGCATAGTTGCTCAATGGCCTCAGGGCTCATTTCAGATTGTCAGCTAACATCATAAAATTCTCCAGTTCCTAATAGTTCATCCTCAGTAATCAGAATATTTCTCTGTCTATTATTACGAGATGTGATTTGCATAGCATCTGACCAAGTATGTAACTGCAGAAACTGAGATTTGTTCAAGCTAATTTGTGACAAAGTTTCCCGATCATAAGGTACACGTTTTTGATCTTTGGTTATAGATTTTATTTTATATATTTTTTAATTTTTAAATATATGTATTTTATTATTCTTCATTACATTATTCCCTCCCACCTCCCAGTGGTAAGACAGAATTTATTTACAGAAAAGAATACAGAAAACACTAAAGCTCCTGGTAGAGAGAGAGAATTCAAGTGGGGAGAGAGAAACTCTCTCCGTTTCTCTTCCAGTCTTTCCCCATCTCCTTTAGGCCTTTAGTCTCAGGGTATATATAGGTGTGTGGGTTCCTTGGCCAGGAAACGAACGAATACAGTCCCTTCCGCTGGGGGCAAGGTGACTGAATGTATCAATGAATGGATGCAGTCCATTCATGGAATTGAGGCCTAGGAAATTCACAAGAAATTGACCTAGGCATAGGAAATGGGGGTTCCACATTTAGTCCTAAGTGTGAAGTGAAGGCAACACCAAGGCACAAGTGTCTCCTCGGCAGTTGTCCAGCCA
>CAUYON010156807.1:0-54718 GCA_963573935.1 Arctocebus calabarensis
CCAGCTACTTGGAAGGCTGAGGCCAGAGGACTGATTGAATCTAGGAATTTGAGATTGCTAAGAGCTAAGCTAATACCATGGCACTCTATTACCATGGGTAATAGATTAAAAAAAATCCTAAAGTTTTCAAAATTAAAGAAAGGGGTTAATGAAATTTAAATTATTCTCTTAACAAAGGCCCTGATTTAAGTAATGTTTAAGAATAGGCTTCCAATATTTTTTGAAGGAAAAATTTAAATCTAACATGTGCAAGTCACTATACTAGTTTACTTAGAAAATATATCCAGAGCTGTTTCGAGGCACAACTTATACATTTAATATGTCCAGCTATAAATCAAACCTTCTCAGTACGGTGTTTTTCTATTGAAGCTGTCCCACTCCCCATTAATTTTGCTGACTAGAATTTCAGTCGAAGGCTAAGCAGTTAATTTTTCAAGTATTAGTGTGAGTTCTCCTTTCTCGTAGTAGAAGGTAAGTAGAGAGTGTTTTCCACATTTCGGGCAATGTGTAGAAACAAAACAGTCTTTTTGTACCAGATTGAAAAGATAATACTATCATTTAATAGCCTTTATTTATCTGCCACATATATTGTATAGAAGTTGAGAATTTTCTTACTCAAGGGTGTTATAAAATACATATTTTTTAAATAGGAAAAAATCTGCTATGCTAGAAATATGAAAGCCATGTCATCCAAATTGGGTGAAATCGTTGTAATTTGAGATATTATTCTTCATTATCCCTACAAGAATACCCACACCTTTCACACACTGGGTTTGGATAGTTGATTTGGGTAATACGGACCCTGTAGGGATCACACTGTGTCACCCAACATGACACACAAGTGTGAGCTATGACACTATCTGCCCAATGGGAATTAGTCCTGCTCCTCTTCTCTAATTTTATAGGAAAGGCTAAGTCTACTTTAACACTCTTAAAAAGCTACTTACTATATATTTTCTTCTCTTTTTTTATTAAGTCATTTGTACATAGATCATACATACATTTATGCCATTATGGCATTCGATGTGATTACTTGTACAAATTGGAGTGCTTACATGCTACTAATCAACATAGCTTTCACCTCATTTACCCAATTACAGCATTAAGACATTTGTGTTCTACACCTGACAGATCCAACTTGTACTTGCAATATGCTCCATAGATGTGGTCCCCCTACCAAGCCTCCCTCTGTGTTTACTTACCATATATTTTCTACCAGGCAGGCTCAAAAATTATTGTGAGTGTACCCAGAGTATAAAATTTTGTGGTAGTGTTTATAGATTTTCCTAATTTTGATGATCAACAAGTACCTTTTAAACATTGTTTACTGAATATTAATCTCCTATCTCTAATACTGACTTTGGCTAAATCATGTGAAAAACATTCCAAAAATGATGTCTTGCAGAAAAAGAACACAGAAGTAAAACTTACAAAGAAAACTAGTAAGTATATTCTGCTTTCAATGTATTCAAAATACACTGTTCTCTTCATGTTAAAGGAGAAAATGATTACATATTCAGGTATCTTGAAATAATTAAAAGGTCATCAATTTTCTGTCATGGGTGTGATACGGTTTAATTACATTCTATACCTGTATTGACCAGCCCATCAGGAGAGACTATCCTGCCGGGAGGTTATTATCTTAACAAAAAACTGATGTCCTCTGAGTGGGATGGAAGTAGCAATGTAGAAATTTGTGTATAAGTGTAGGTTTTTTAATGACTACAGAAACTCCAGATGATAGAGGTGACTGTAGCCAAAGAGTTGAATATTTGTTGATATCTTCCTAAGAGAAAATAAAATGTTCATTTATATTCTTTCATAAAAACACAGACTTTCCTTATATTAATATATAAATGCTTCCCCTTACAAGAACTTTTACCAACATCAACCTAACCATGGCAATTCATGGGGGCAGGGGCAGGTCAAAGAGGGGGAAAGGCAAAAATGCAATTAATTAGAATATCTCTCAAGGTAATCACAGGCCTGACAATTTAGTTCAAGAACTTGCACAATTTAGTTCAATGAACTTCCACCATGCACTTACATTGGCAATACTATACAAACAACTCAATAAGATTTCATAATCTTGGTATATCAGCATCTCACACTTGGTGTCCTGCTGAATGGCATTTGTCATTGTTACTGCTTGGTTTTTGTGCACTATATGATGACAGCTTAGATGGTCATTCCAGAAAAACAGTTGCAATATTGCTTTGAAGGGTGGACTAGGTATTAGTATCTAGGCCTAGTTTTCCAAGGGGAATACTTGCAAGGTAACCATAGTGATATTTAGTAAGGAGTTAGGTAGTACTTTTTCTAGGATGAATTCACAAACTAAAAATCATCAGACCTAATATATGCATTTTTTTCTCTATTCTATTCTGAAATAGTTAAAAGAAACAAGACTCCAGGTGTATTCAAAAGCTAAAGGATTCATGCTGGTATCAATCAATCTTGTGTCTTTACCAGGCCTAGTAATTGGTGTGGAAAAACTCAGCAAATGGTAGCTCCAGCCATGTGTCCACTCACTCCTGTTCCCTTTGGAGGCCCCTCCAGGGAGCCCTGCTGGGGACCGCAGTTGGACTATGAGGCCTATGTAGGTTCATGAGGTCAGCGCCCCTGCTGTCTGCTCCCTGCATCTGCATGAATGCACACTGGTTGCATCCTTCTTCTCACAGAGCTGACTTTATCCTGTCCCCAGCAGATTCCAACTTCTACACACAAACATTGTTATTCCCATGGTCTGGAGTGGCATCCACATCAGAGTATATTTTTAAAGCTCCAAGAGATTATTCTAAAGTGCAACCAGGGCTGAAAGTCATAGCATTCTTTGCACTAACCCAGCCTCTCCAGGTCTCTTCTCTGCCTCCCCCTACTGAGCTTCTCTCCAAATGTATTATAATTGTTTGTTTCATAGTGTTTGTGTCCCACTCTCTGTGATACCCTTCAAAGCTGAGGCTGTGTGTCATGCATCTTTAAGTCATTATAAATTTAACATGTTGCCTAGTCTTTTGCAGGCCCCCAAAATTTTGAGGAATAAATAAAAGAGTAAGAAGCTGGCTTCACCTTACTAGTTCTCTGTTTTCTATTCGGAAGAAAAACTTTACTGTCCTCCTACACACAAAGATATTGGACAAGTAAACCCAGTTTAAGGAAAGCATGTGTTTAAATAAACATACATCATATAAAGCATTGCTACATTCTAGAAGGTATTTTCATATTCACTTGATGGAATAGGAAAGCTGCAGATAAGCGTGTTTAGTAAAAGTTATGTCAGTGTAGTCATTCAAGCCTCTCTCAACTTCATTTCTTTTCAATTTATGGCTCTCAGCTGTCTTCCTAGATGCAACTTCTCTGAAGTAGAATTCTTGGCTGCAGTGATTTTGAATTCCTCATGCAAATGGATAAGCGGTGAGCTATGTGATTTTCACTTGAGAACAAAACTAGAACATGATGCCAGGGCCCACAGGAGAAAAGACCATATGAGAAGTAAGCCCAGCTCCTGGATCCTGAACTGGATCAAATACTAAAGAGCAGAACAAAACCAGAAGCCATTGTCTATACTCATTTCTCACCAAGGCTTGGAGAGCCCCAACCCACATTCCCCTCAAACCAGGAATTCTTCTTATCATGCTTGAAGGATTCCCTGGCCAAGCATGTTATTGCCTTTGGGGTATGGAAAATAGCAGTATTAGTTTCCAATTACTGCTGTAACAAATAACTACAAACTTAGTAGTTAAGAAAAATAAAACATAAACACCCCACTGATTTTTTTCTCTTATAGCTCTGGAGAACTTCTGGAGAAGTTCAAAAAGGTCTTAAGGAGATAAAATCAGGGTGTCAGTAGGGCTGGTTCCTTCTGGAGGCTTCGCACCGTGCAGCTTGGCTCCCAGCCACATAGCTCCAGTGTCTGCCTTTGTGTGGCTCATGGCTTCTTCCCCCACTGCAGCCAAGTCTCTCTCTGCCTCCCCCTGACAAGGACCTTTCTGATTGCACTTAGGGCTCACCCAGATACTCCAGGATAAATTCTCCCTCTTCAGATCATTAACTTAATCACCCCAGCAATGTCCCAAATCCTTTCTGCCATGTGAGGTCACATACTTGGGTACTGGAAATTAAGATGTGGATATCTTTGAGAGCCATTATTCAACCTACTACAGATACGTAATTAGATAAAAATAAGATTTGTCCACAGATAACTATAATACAAGGCTACAGAGATGATGCTCTGAGAGAAATAGAGAAGCAGCCTTGTAGAAGCAGCCTTGTAGAAGTCCTTTTCAACAAGCAGGAATGGGGGCAGCTGTGGGCTCCAGGATTCCATCTGTTTTGAGAGGTGGGAAGAATTTGGGAAGAGTAAAACTCAATATATGACAATAATCAATACTTACTCCTCCCATAATGCACAAACACTAAAAATTAAAAAAAAAAAACACCTTTTTCCTGGCCCCCTAGAGATGGAGTTCTTGCTCTGTTGTCCCGCCTAGAGTAAGGTGGCACCACCATAGCTCAGTGTAGCCTCAAACTCCTAAGCTCAAGTGATCCTCCTGCCTCAGCCTCCCAAATAACTGGGACTATAGGCCTGAGCCACTGGGTTCAGATAAAACTACCTCGTTGAAAAAGCATAATTTTTTAGAGAATTGGGGACCTGGCAGTCAGTAACCAGTAGGATAAGTCAATAGTAAGTAAAAAAATTATAATTCTAGAATCAATAGAACAAAATAATCAAGAAAAACATGCCTTATAAATAAAATATATATATAATGTATGCTTAAAATTTTATTTTATTTATTTATTTTTAAGAAACCTATTAAGTCAATGAGAGGTAAGTTATTTCATAAATAGCCTTGGGTCAATTGATGTGTAAAAATAAATATATTTATAGTCAGATCTCACCTAAAATCATTTACCAAAATAAATTCCAAGGGAATTAAAAAATTAAATATCAACATATAAGAAATTAAGAAAAAATAGAAATAAATATTTACTATCATTGGAGTCTGAAGTTAAAATAAAGATATTAATATGTAACTAAAAAGTTAAAATAAAGATATTAAAATATGTAACTAAATTAAAAATTTAGGTTCATCCGAAATATATAGAGGAAAATTAAAAGGGACCTTATCTAGGGGCAAAATAGTCATAAGAAATACTACATAGACTAATAGAACTAATATAATTATATATGGAAAGGTTAATATAATAAAATTGTAAAATACTGAACCCTCAATAGATAAATTGACAGCAGATGTGAACAGGCAATTTCCAAAAAGGAAATATAACTAATCAACAAATGTGTGGAAAATGTTTTTCTTCACTAGTAATCAAAGAATGGCACATTAATATATCAATGAAGTAACATTTGACCTCTATCAAATTAGCGAAGAATTTTTTCAAAAAATAAAAATAATGATATCAACATAGGGCACTGTGAAGGGTGTTCTTCAATATTGCTCACATTTGGGCATAATCCTTTTGGAAAGCAATTTGGCAAAGAGCCTTATGCTGTTTATACTCTCCAGCTCAGTAATTCCACATTTGAAAATGGAGTCTAAGAAAGTAATCCTAAGTATTGAGAAGCATTATTTTTAATAGAAAAAAAAAGCCAGAAGTAATCTAAATACCAGAAAAAAGAAATACTTGTTACCCAGATTATATAGATTCACTCCATTAATTATGATGTAACTTTAAAAAGTTATATTTAGAAAGAATATGCAAATATGGGAAATACAAATGTTATAATGATAAATAAAAAGCAAGATAAAAATAATATATACATGACATTTATACTTAGATTGAAAACACATAGAATAAATATCTGGACATGTAAGAAAATACTATATTGTAGTCATTTCTGAATAATGAAACCACGAATCATATATACACATATCTTTTATTTTTTTTTAATTCAAAGACCTTCTGACTATGAACTATTATTTTGTTGTCATTGTCAAATTCTTACAACTAAAGTTTTTATTTATTTTTATTTATTTATTTTTGAGACAGAATCTCACTATTGTCGCCCTTGGTAGAGTGCTGTGATGTCAGAGCTCACAGCAACCTCAAACTCTTGGGCTTAAGCGATTCTCTTGCCTAAGCCTCCCACATAGCTGGGACTATAGGCACCCAGCACAATTCCCAGCTATTTTTTTGTTGCCATTGTCATTGTTGTATAATAGGCCCAGGCCGGGCTTGAACCCACCAGCTTCGGTGTATGTGGCCAACACCCTACTCACTGAGCTACAGGTGCCAAGCCAACAACTAAAGTTTTTAAATGCCCCAAATTAAATGATTTTTCCTCAAGATTTTCAGGAAATAAACTTTTTCAATTTTTTTTGTATGTTTCAGTAAGAACTGGCTTTTGTATTTAACATTTTGTTGGTGGTATGTAAATAAAACAAGTATTATAGATTTGCAATTTCTCTCTAGAGAGAACCCAGACTAATTTTCTTCTGACACTTGGTTCCCTGGCATAGTGTTTCAAATCTCCATTGATTATACCACAGCCATCGTAAAGTGTACCCCCTTACTCGTAACTTCCCCCCATAAACTTTGAAATTCAAAGAAGAAATGATGTGGTTTGAAAAAAATCCTATCAAACTTTTGACAGATAGCTCTCTAGACATAAAAGTAAAATTGATTCCACAGTTTTAAAGAGACTCCCAAATATCATGTATGTCTCTAGTTTTATGAGCAATTAGTTTTTAAACTGTTGCCTATTGAAAGCAATATTTGTAAATCATTTTAAGAAATTCATCAAATGACTCCCCACCCTTGGATTTGGCAAAAATGGAGTTTGAGATTAAAGAAATGGACAAGGAACTCAGAATCTAGGGACCCAGCCAATTCAGGAGCCAGAAAGCTGTGGCCCGAAGAAGGGCCTAGGTATGTCCCAAGTCCTGAGCCCTGAGTCCTGAAGCCCAAACCCAGGAGCCACTGGGTGCCGAGAACCAAACTAAGCCTTCAGTCTTAGAAACCAGACCTGGAATGCAGCTGAGAATGGGTCTTGCTTTAGGGGCCATGCTAAGAAAAATGACCCACTTGTCTCCCCTGGTGATGTCCAATCCTGTACCCTCTTACTGGAGCTCTCCTCTCTGCTTCTGCAGACCAGCCTCTGGACCTTCTCAGCCACTGCCATGGCCCAGCTTTGGACTGCAGCCTCCTGACATACAGTGTCTAGACAGCATGACATTCTAAACAGCATTGGCAAGCGTCACCTTATCACGAAAATCTCAACATTCCTGAACTATGTTGACCAGTACTGTAGCCAGTCTGTAACAATTTAACTTTAACTTTAAATAAAATTAAAAATTTGGTTTCTAAGTTGAATAAGCCATATGTCAAAGTCAGTCACAGGTGACTCATGGCTCCCACAGCGGTAGCACAGATAGGGACCATTCTCTCCCTCACAGAAAGTCCCCCACACAGTGCTCTTAGAGAAAACACTGGATCTAGCACAGCGGTTCTCAACCTGTGGGTGGTGACCCCTTCTTAACAATGAAAATACATTGCGGCATGAGGCAGGTTGAGAACTACTGATCCTGCAGATAGCGGACAGGCCTCATTCTCCCATTCATAAGATAGTGAAACTTAGAGGGGCTTACTTTACACACTCC
Source organism: Arctocebus calabarensis (assembly GCA_963573935.1). Taxonomy (NCBI): domain Eukaryota; kingdom Metazoa; phylum Chordata; class Mammalia; order Primates; family Lorisidae; genus Arctocebus; species Arctocebus calabarensis. The sequence goes on from CAUYON010156807.1 coordinate 7,620, forward strand.
AAGGAAGAGGCTTGAATGTTGTTAGCATGTAATTAATGAATTGGAATCTGCCTTCAGTCCCATAGAAGATATTTCCCTGGCTGTGGTCAGCACCTGCCTGCAGACTTTGTCATTTTGCTTACTGACCACACATTCTCATGGATCAATTCTAAATTGGATTATTGTTAGTTTTAAAAGCGCCTGAGCAGCAGAAAGTGGCCATGGTGGCAGGCAAAGGGGAGATTGATAGTGGAATAAACAGGGAAAGTGACAAGATCCGAGGCTGAATTGATCACTGTCAGCGCGTCCGTGGTCAGCTGTCTGCCCTTTAGTGCCCAAAGTAAACATCAGAATAATGTTTAGACAAACACATTTGATTTTTGAGGTAATGGGTATGTCAACTAAATGACAAACCTTAGAAAGGTCAAAGGGATATCCATTTTTCAGACTTTTTCAACCATTAATCGTTGATTTTGGTAGCAGTGCACTTCTAGGCAGAGCGTGGAGAGAACTTCAGCTTGTGTGGGGAGCACATGATATTCACAACAAACCCCCTGAGGATTCACCTGGCCATCAATATTTTTCTCCATAATAAAATTTTGTTGTAAGCGGAGAGTTCATTCTTTTAAAATGGAAGCTTCACTGGGTGCAGAATTTTAGTCGTCTAAAGACAATCCACAAGTCTCTCTAACCCTCAGAAGCAACCGGTCCCCTCAGAATCCCCAGAATCACATGGCTGCTGCCTGTTGCCCATAAAAAAAAAAAAATGCAGCAAATTCTTTCAGAATCAACCATTGGTCTCTACAAAATTTCCTCTATTCTTCCAAAACCAGGGTATCACTGGTGAATCATGAGCACCTAAAATTACTTTACTTTTCCATTGGCTGGGTCATTTTCAATGTCATTTTTTTCCCTGTGCAATATCATCTATTAACTGTAACTTGGAAGGCCAGTCAAAATTAATGGCAACTGACTGGGAACACCAAAATTTACCTGTTTTTCCTGAACACATAAAGCATTTTTCTTTTCTCCCAAAAGATATAACAGATGAAATCAGATGGAAATGGAACATGGTGCAAAAATCAACTTGCCTCTAGCAGAGCCAAGTGACCAGTCTCTGCTGCTCACAGAGCATCATGGCATGTTGGCCATTGCTTCTTGCATACAATAATATGTAGATCTGTTGAAATGCCAGTTACCAAACACTAGGATTAAAGCTCAAGCACACAAACGCAGCCAGAAGTTAAAGAAATGTGAAGAATGTATTTGGGTTCTACTTTTAAAACATGCATGTCGTGGCACAAGGAGCGTATCCCTCAGGTAAAATAGCATTATGGGAGGGAAGGCACAAACCACATGGGCATCTGTTTTCCTAGCTGTGTAAAATCCCCCCAACCCACTGTGTAATGTGGGCACCTGGGAAGTGAGGATACATTTGAGTACACTTGCAGCATGAGGTCTCAGCTCAGGCTGCCGTAGCAAAATACTACACACAAAGAAATTTATTTTCTCATAGTTCTGGAGTCTGGAAGACCAAGACCAATGTGCCAGCATGGTGGAGGTCTGGTAGGAGCTCTCTCCCCAGTTCGTAGACAGCCTTCTTCTTACTGTGTCCTCACTTGGCAGAGGGAGGGAAGGGGAAGCAGGAGAGAGAGAATCAAAAAGAGAGAGAAATACAACTTCTCTCATAAAGGCACTAATCCCAAGGAAAAAGCCCAACCCTCATGACCTTGATCTAACCTAACTACTCCCCAAAGACTCCATTTCCTTTGAGGTTAGAGTTTCAATATGTGAACTGGGGCAGGGTGTAGAAACATGATTCAGTCCACAATGGGATAGTTACCAATTTTCAGAAGTGTATATTACCATTGTTCCCTAATTTCTAGTTTCTATTTCTAGTAAAGTGCTAATTACACTTCTACGCCCCTTTGAAATTAAACCTGGCCATGTGTTTAGGCATGACTAATGATATACGAGGCATGCCACTCTGACATTACTGTTGCTCAGCTGTCCTGCCATATCTCTGCCCCAAAGCCCTACGTGGAGGTGATGGTATTGTCAATGACATTCTAATTACTATTGTCGCAAAAGAACTAAATGGCATAAAACAATCATTGACTAACGCTCATGGACGAGAAGGATCTGAAGGGAACACAGAGTCCTGAGTTAGTCAGAGAATGTGCTTCAGTTAAAAAGCTAAGGTAAGAATATTATTCAGCCCAAAAAAAAAGAAGGGGTCCTGACCCAACGTGGATGAAAGAGGGAACACCACACTAAGTGGAAGAAACCAGAACACCAAGGCCACCTGCTAGATGATTATATTTACAAGGAAGATCCAGAACCGACAAAGCTGTAGAGTCAGAAAACACATGAGGGGTTGCCAGAGAGTGGAGGGAAGGAGCAAGGAGTTGCTGCTTCCTCCATGTGGGGTTTCCTTCTGAAATGGTGAAACTATTCTGGAATAGATGGTGGTGATAATTTCACAGCATTGTATAGGTACTTAATGCCATGGGATTGCACACTTTACAATGGTTAAAACAACGAATTGTATTTGATGTGTATGTTACCATAGTCAAAAAACTAATGAGACATATTATGGGAAAAAAGCATATAAAATCAAAGCACTAACTTGCTCCTAACACAGAGAATTTAAGACCCTTATTGGATTACTGGGTACAGGGGGGATCCATCCCATTAAATATGACTGGCTGAGAAACTAATGAGCAATAAAAATAATAAAAAGTCGAGAAAAGAGACACTGTGTCGAGAGTAGTGTCCAGGAATAGAGTGATTATCACAGGAGGAGAGGCAGTGATCATATCTGAGGATAGGACAGGTTGTCTGAGATGCCCTCGGCTATCTGGAGAGGTTCTGTTAAGAAGAAAGAAAGTAGCATTCCTGCTCTGAAGTAAAACACCCTCTCAGAACCATGGAGGCACTGAATGCCAGCTGTCAATAAATTCCACAGAGAGAGCATCAAAGCCATGTCAATTTTCATGATTTTTCCCAAATCTCAATGTGTGGTGAAATGGAAATTGTGGCGTAATATTTTCCCCGGCACAGGGAAAGCTAACGTGCTCACCATCTGGAAGACGAGGAGTGAGCTGGGGCTTACTTGGGAAGAAAGCTAAGAGATGTCTTTATCTGAGTAAAGATAACCATGGCAGGGCCTCGTCCAGAACCAGTGACCAGAGGGGCAGCTGCAGTCTGAGGGAGAATTCTGTGAATGAGCGAAGCCTTTATCTGGGAGGACTCCATTGGCAAGGACGGCTAACCAGCTACCGCCAGAGCGTGTGGCTCAGACCACCCGGGTACAGGCAAGACCTCGGGAAGTGCCGTCGGGCTCAGGTTAGACTCTACAAACATACAACTTCCCGGGGAAGGGGGTCCTTTAGCACCATAATTCATTTTATTTGGATGGTTCTCAGGCAGTCATTTCAAAATTTGCAGGTTAACAGGCAGTGACAACTTCATGAGTCCAACTGCCCGCATCCAATTACAAATTTCCCCTCTACAGGGGCAGTAACTCAGAGTGAGATCAAACTTGGAGGAAGGACAGGACCATCTGAGCCACTAGCCTTAAGAAAATGATAAGAAGCGTGAAAATCTTATAAATGATCCCCAAATGACTTTCACAGATAGACACATGTTACATGAGAAGGGTCTTCGGGAGTCTTTTTTTCAGGGAAGGCTCGTTGAGGCACCGTGAGGCAAATTGCAAATTGTCACCTCCGGGGGGAGAAAGAGGTAAATTTGACAGCAGATGTCCCTAGAAAGACACAAAGGAGGAGAACCAACTGGGAGAAAGAGACAGAAAGGGAAGTGGAGGTGAAAAAGTGGAGTCAAGGAGGGACAGAGACAAAAACAGGGAAGATGCAAGAAGGAAGGACTGGCTTTCTCCCCCTGAGTGTCCGGTGGGCTGGTGCAGAAATGGGTGATTCCAGCTGTAGGTGGAAGCATTTCCTTCCTGACCTGACACAGCCGAATCTGTTCAGTGCCCACATACCACCTCGTCACTGCAGGGAGACCACTCGACACATGCAGCATGCTAGTCACCCATCGTGCCTGGCCTGCTGACCTACTCTGCACAAAAGTTCAAGGGCACTAGGCCCTGTAAGAGGAGAGAGACAGGGGCTAAGGCTCATCTTGAGCTTGACCTTCCTACCAACAACCCGAGATGCCGGGAGACCAAACAAGTCACCACCACCACCACCACCCCAGCACCAGGGTGCAGCATTTATACTTCCATTCACTGACCTGTACCTAACTGCCCACATGTTTTGCAAACCTCTATATATAACAGAACTGTGGGGAATACAGTGTGTGCCCTGTAGAAGACAGAGGCTCTGTTGAGGTTTTAGTTTGGGTTTGTCTGTTTTCAGATATACAATCCAATCTTGGGAATGGAATCGGTACCTCCTCCGTGCTGTGAGCAGGACTGGCTTTTCCCCAGGACCCCCACAAAACTTCTAGAACACAGGCTGCAGAAAGCACAGAGCTCTCAAATTGCAAGGATGGAAAGAAAGGGCCAACATGAGTCTTCTGGGATTCCAGATTTTATTTAACTGTTCGAAACAGTGGCTTTTCTCCCGAGAGAAAGCCCACTCCCGCTCCACACCCTGGGTGGGCCTTTTCCTGGCTGGTGCTGCATTTGCTACAGGTGCACATGGGCCTGGCAGAAGCCCCTTTGTTTTCTACAACTCTGCTTTTAAAATGCTGTGATGGCCAGTGACCACTCTCTCCCTGCATTGTGGCTATTTCATTTTCACCCCAGGTTTCTATTATAAAGCAAAACCTCAATTTATCACATTTTTTTAAAAGATAGGATAACTTAAGTCTGACAAGTTTACCAAATGTTTCCTGCTAGCCAAAAATTTAAACACCAGCAAGGACTTAGATTTCCCTATCCTCTTCTCCTGATCGGTAACCAGATGGTACGTTACCTATTCACTTGTTTTAGAAGCATATTGTGATCTGAGGCACTTTGGCCACATAGGTAGGTAGGTAGGTAGGTAGGTAGGTAGGTAGGTAGGTAGGTAGATAGATAGATAGATGATAGATAGATGGATAGATACATAGATAATAGATACAGATATATGGATAATCTCCTCAATGTGCTCAGTTATTTCCAGCTTGACGGGATATCACCTAAAGGTAAGCTACTACAAATATAACTTTTAAAATAAAAAAATCTGTCTTTAATAAAAAAAAAATTTAAAGTCCTAAATCCAGAACTTCCAGGAGTCAGATGCACTGGGACCAGTCCAATACTCAGCAGTCATGTGAGCTGAGGCCAGTCACTTTAACTTGTCACTCACCAGTTTCCTGCATCTACAAATCTCTGATACAGATTCCTTCCCTGTCTATCTCACAGTGCTAAAGCCAGAAAATGGGAAAGTGCTATGAATTTTTAAACATTCAAATGTGAGGTCTTTTTACTTATCCTGTTACTGGAAGACTCACAGGTAATGTTTAAGTCACCTGTAAAGCAACAAGCAACTTCCTACCTAACATACTACATAGCTTCCTCCATAACCTAACCACATGTGGGCTGGTCAGCTACCTAGAAATGAGTTTCATCCACAATGTTTAACTCCCATTTTTACAGAAAGATAATATTTGTTAATTTTATTTATGTATTTATTTTTTGAGACAGAGTCTCACCCTGTCACCCTCATTTGAATGCTGGGGCATCACAGTTCATAACAACCTCAAACTCCTGGGCTCAAGTGATCCTCTTATCTCAGTCTCCCAAGTAGCAAGGACTATATAGGCTCCCACCACAATGCCTGGCTATATTTTTAGAGATAGGGTCTTGCTCTTGCTCATACTGATCTGGAACTTCTGAGCTCAAGCAATCCACCTGCTTCAGCCTTCTAGAGTTCTAGAATTACAGGCATAAGCCACCACGCCCAGGCAGAAATATAATATTTATGTAGTGGTGTATAAATTAAAGTAAAAGCAATTTATTTTAATTTTTTAAGTTATACAGTAAAATTGACTTCTTTCCTTTCTGTTGTACATTTCTACAAATTTTATCACACTCATTGATTTGCATACCCACCACCAAAATCAAGACACAGAGCAGTTCCCCCACCCTCAAACACTCTCTGCTACAATTTCTTCATGGTCACACTCTGTGTTCTGCACCAGCCCCTACCCTGCTCTCTTCTGCAGGTCTATTCTGACAATTTCCCAAATGTCACATATATGGAATTATATAACATGTGGCCTTTTGAAATTGGCTCTTTGTCACTTAGCACAACCCGTTTGAGATTCTTTCAACTTACTTTGTGTATTGCTTGTTCCTTTTTATTGCTGAAGAGCACTCCAAGGTATGGACATACCACAGTTTATTTAACCATTTGCTTATTGAACGACATCTGGTTCATTTCTAGACTGTGGCAATTTTAATTAAAGTGACTGTGAGCATTCAGGTGGTAGCGTGAGCAGAAGTTGTCACGTCTCCAGGATAAACATGCAGGAATGGGATTGCTGCTAACATCAGCATCACACTGAATTTCCAGATGTTTGTTCAGGTCAACTTTTTAAAACAAGAGACCAGCATGAAAATTAATCAATGCTCAAAAAATAATGTGCTTCATCTACTCTGAAAATAAAATATCTTTCGTGGTATTTGATTTTTTTGTGATATTTTTATTTAATATTTTTCATAAATGTTAATGAAAAATATTTTAATCATAAAAACATTTTATTTTCCAAACCAAAATTAAATAAAACTGAGTAGAAAGAAGCTGTACAGTCTGAGTTTGAGTTAACAAGCTTGGTGTGGTATCACCGAAAGCCACCATGCTGAACTATGTGGAGAACACACCACCATCACCACCCACCGCCATCTACACCCTGGAAGGCTTGGAGATAATCTCACGAGGGCCTTGAACACCTGACTTAGCATTTGTTAAACAATTCTAGAGGACGCTGCCATCCCTGGAGCTCTGTGGGCTGATCTGAAGCTGGCATCTCTCACCGTGAGCCTCAGGAGTCTTGAGGGCCCTGGAACAATCTATATTGCCTGGTTTGAAGATGATAGTGTAATGTCAGTGTACTTAAAATTCAGTCTTACTCTTTCTAATTTATGCTCCATTATGCAGTCCTTTGAAATAGCCTCCAAAGAAGGGAAGCCTTGTATTGATTTCATTCTCATTCATAGCAACTGGTGTGTAGCAACCCCTAGTATAAAATGTGGGGGAGAAAATATTGATTCTAGGAAACTTAATATTATTAAAACACAGTTGTATTAAATCTCTTTCCTGGACTTAGCTGAGCACTTTTTTTTTTCCTTTCCCATTTTCAAAAAAATCAATGAAGCTAAAACTCTTGTTAGTTTTCGAGTTTCTGGCACAGCAGTTTCACATCATCATAGACCCCACATAAGGTTAGTAGCCTCAGTGTGTGAACTTGGAGTTCCATTGACAATAACATGCCTCTCTTTAATTATCCCACCACTCAGAGCAGGCAAGTTGTATTTAAATTTTATTTTTAATGATAACTGTTTTTCCCTGCGAATACAAACATCTCGGGATATTGCTAAATATTATAAATGTCTAAATGTATACAACAAAGTTTATTACTAGAATGTAATTTTCAGTTTGAGAGAAGCCTAAAGAATCAACAGAGGGGAAAAAAAAATTTTGATGGAAAACACTAGCCAATTGAAAATCACTATATCTGCTAGTTAAGATTTTAGGTCACATTTTGTTTTTTATGGACCGTCCAAACTTGAGCTCTTTTTTTTTTTTTTTGTAAGAAGCAGCTGCTTCTGATTTGTGATAAGATTAAAGCATTTTGGAGTCTCTCTCCAGATACCCAAGTTCTGACAGAATGTCTTTCATGTCATCACCAAATATAAGAAGACTGTAACATGGCTCCAGAGTCAACAAGGACTGGAACCTTCTTCTAATTGTATAATATAAAACTTCTTGTAATTCTGATGCCATCAATTTGGAATTTGTGATTAAGATGGGCTAGATTTTGCTAAGCAAGTATTTTCTTCATAGTTACTGCATTAAGTATTTTAAAAATAAGATGGCAAGAATAATGCTGAAAATATGTGAAAACCAAACTGTTTCCAACCCCCCTCAAAGACTCTAGAAGCCACAATTTGCATGCAAATATTTGTGGTGCTTTTAAGAGTTATTTCATATCTCTGTCTCTGGCCTCCCTTGACAATAGTGTTCTCAGTTGCCAACTGGCCGAGTCCACCTGGCTGTTCCAGACATCACAAATTTATATGTCCCAGACTGGACTTGACATTTGTCTTCCTGCTCATTTTCCCTCCTCCTGTTTTCCCATTTTCTTTCAAAGATCTTCTCTTCATCACTGTTATCTATAAGAAAAATCCAAAAAACAAACAGAACCATTGGTTGACACTGCTTAGGAAATGCTTGCCTAACTTTCTCCTCTCTCTTAGAATCCTGCCTATGACCACCTTCCCCCTTGGTCACCTGGACCACTGTAAAGGCCTCCTGAAGGGCTTCTAACGAATATCTCTTCCTCCACCTCTGCTACCAGAAGGACCCTCCTGAAAAAACAAAGCATATCAAATCTTACTGAAAACTGCCGTGGGCTTCACATGCACTGTCAGATAAAACTCTAAATTATCATTACTATGTGCTAAGGAACCTAGGTAGGCATCAGAGAAGGAATGCACAGATCATATTCAGATCAAGGTAAGAAGACCAAATTAGCTTGACCAGGGTTTTTTGTACATGACAGTTATAGAAGATAACCATGAGCAGGTAAAGAGGGTCCAGATCAGGCTCAGCCTAGAACTTTTTGACTTTATCCCTCATGCATTGGAGAGCCATTGAATTTTCATGACCAGAAAGGGTAGGCAAAAGCAAAGTCTGGTTGGAATCACCAGCTCTCCCTCCCTTGTCACTGGCACACACACAATTGAATGTTAATGACACTAGTTATTTTTACTCATGACTGCCCACTTTGTATTTCACTAGGAAGAAAAAAGATTTATTGAAAAGTAACTCTTTGGGTGTTTTCCTTTTTAAGTTACCATTTTATATTGGATTAACAAACAAATGCCATTCTAGAGATTCATAATGCCTTAATATTACAGTATTATTTAAATGTCTTGGTTCTTTCTCCAAAAAATTAGAAACATTCATCAGATAAAATGCTAACATAATAATGAGAGGATTGTATTTCTTTGAACAAAAGAAAACAAGAAAAATACGATGAGGAATGCATTAACAGGGTTTCAAGCATAAAATGCTAGAAATTCTAATCTCATCCCCAAATAAGCTATGTTACTTAAAATGAGAATAAGATGCACTAATACTTACAGATCATAAGTGTTGCCTTCTATCCTGACCAGCACGGCACAGGCCCCAACACTGATCAGCCATCACTTTCAAAGTATCCCTAGGGCAGTTCAAGCTTACCTTGGCCAAAGTAGAATCCATGATTATTTCTCTAAACTTTCCCAATCTCTGTTTATGGCATTAGTGTCTACCTATTCCCCTAAGCTGTAAAGACAACTAGGCTCATCTCCTTTCTTTCTCCTTTGGTTCCCTGATATCTACCACTTTTCCCTCTAAAATGTCTATCTGAATCAGCTCCACTCAATGTCTCCACCATCAATCTCCCAAAAGATTCTGTTGCATTCTAAATGGTAGCAGAGTTAGGTGAAGAGACATTGGTTGGAAGTCCTTCAGGAGGTATCTTGCAGCGGTTCAGGTGAACAAGGAGGAGGTGATCACAAGTTGGATTCTGGAGGAGAGGAGGGAAGTTAGACATTTCCTAAGGAGTTTCAACCAACCTGAAAGTGGCTGCTTTTTAAATTATTCTTGTAGATAACAGTGAAGGTAGGAAGTTCTTTGATGGAAAGCAGGAAAACAGGAGGAGAAAGAATGAGCAAGAAGATGAATGTCAGATCTAAAGGCTGGCATCTTCTGATTTGGACATTCCTGGAAATCCCTCTCCTCTTTCTCCACCCAACCAGACTGCTTGCACTCTTATCAAATTCCCAAAAGAATGAACATTTTCCTCATGTAATGAGAGTCTAATGAGTAGACTCCCTCTACTATTTGTTCTTTCTTGACTGCAACACTAATCCCATTTCTACTACAATATTATTATTTGATGCTTGAGAGTCTGTACATTCTGAGAGATTTGCTTATTTACTGGGGTTCAGAACCACGTACTATTCATCTTTGAGTCTCTGGGCACATTTCCTTCAAACCCAGTACACTTTCACCATGTTCTCCCTTTGGTAAAGTGATGAATCTGATCCAAGGTAGGATCATTTACAATTTCAGCCTTTTAAATTTTCAATAATGCACTTTTGACTCTCTTAAATTACTTTTTCCCACTCTCCCTGTAGATATTTCTATTTGGTCTTCCTAAGAATGGATGACTTACATGCAGAATTTAGCACAAGATGTGGACACTAGCCAGATGCCTACAAGGTATAGAGCGGAGGGAGCAGGTTGGGTAAAAGATCTGTTTGCACTTTGGCCCTTATGTCTAAGACCCATGCTATAACCTGCATGGCTTCTAGAGGAAACAGCTATACAAAGGAGCCACTTGTGTTCCCAAAGCAGAGTCTAGAATGTTCCATAACTGATAATCATCTATGAGCAAAATTAACAGCATGGCCCCTGAAGTGATCACTCCTCATGCCAACTAAGCGCCTTTCTCAGCCTACACTTGCCTTGAACTAGTCAATTATCAATGTTGAAGAAGCATGAAATGAATGGCTCATAGTTTTAAGCATCAATAATTTAAATAAAAAAGTCATAAAGAGTCATCCTTCTTCCTAGAGTGTAAATGAATGGGATTCTAAGTGTATGGTAAAGACACTGTAATTGCCAGCAAATTAACTCCCAATGAAGATGAAGAGAAAAATCTGTCTCCTTTGACACTTGGACTATTTCCTTCCAAAGGGATTTTATTGTCCCACATCAGCAGTGAGAACTCACCTCAGTACAGACTATGTTTGTTTGAAGTGGAAACAAAACAGGCAGGCACAGAGGAGCAGCTTATCTCCACTTGGGGCTAATGAGATTATGTAATGAGCTTAAAGTGCTCACCCAGGGAAGACTTGGTTCAGAATTTACTGGATAAAGAGAAGGAAGCTCTTCTATTGCCCAGATCCTCTTTGGCATACTGATCTTTGAGAACAAGGAATGTGCATGTTTTGATTCTGTGCTTAGCAATGTAACACTGTATTCAGTCACAGAAGTCCCACAGGAATAATTTCTTAGAACTCAGACCTGAGTCAGACCGCTACTGAACTGCAGGCGGCCTCTCTACCCTTCACCCCTTCACCATCTTTCTCTGATTTAAGAGTCCCCTCTACCAATTTTTCTGGATCTTTTTAGTCCCAAAAGAATTTTATCAGATAACCTCATCCAAACTATAATATTGCTGGTCCTATCTGTCATCCTTTCCACTTGGTTGAGGGGGGGATCATTTAAAGTTCATTTTAAAAGGATTTAGTGTGTACATACTATAATTGGTTTATTTAACATATGCATAGGGTTTCAGCTGTAAAAAGGAATGAAGCATTGATACATCCTACCACACTGATGAACCTTGAGAATATCACACTGAGTGAGAGAAGCCAGACACTAAAGCACATATGCTATGATTCCCATAGGAAATGTCCAGAATAGCCTAATCCATAGAGACATAGCCCCATTTGGTAGATTCCAGGGACAGAGAGAGGGGGAAATGGAGAGTGACTGTGGGATTTCCATTGGGGGTGACGAAAATATTCTGGAACTAGAAGAGATGATGGTTGCAGAGCATTGGGCCTGTGATAAATGCCACTGACTGGTTCACTAAAAATGGTTAATTTTATGTTATTCAGATTTCATCTCAACTTTTGAAAGGGTGGCAGGAATCCACAGATGACAGTGCATGAAGCCCGTATGGTGGAATTTCAGACCTAATGGTAATACAGGAGAGGCTTCCCATCAGGGAGCTTCCACTGGATCTCCACATCACAAGAATGCCTGCCTTACCTGTCCTGTCTTTGGTGTGGCCCTGGGAAGCCAAGGCATGCTCTAACAATCCAACTAAGTTGGCCTCAGTCTTTCATTGAATGTACCATATCTGTCTGTCCTCTGTGAAGAGAAAGAAAAAAATATAATAAGCAACTAATGCTACTGGGACTATGATCATTATTATTATAATTATTGAATGCTGGCCCTCTGTTTTCTATGGCCTAAAATTAGATTGTGTGTTGTTTATTAAGCTTTTACTTGGGAAATTTTTTTAGGTAGTATGGATCTCTGCTGGTATGGTAGCAGAACCACATCAAGGCAAAGCGCCTGGTGGTCAGTCAAGTTGACTTTATGATTTCACCCCCAGACAAGAGTGAGGCCACCTGCTGAGGAAACAACATTGGTTTCTAGTCACTGACAACACATGTGTTTCCTCTATCTTCCTCATGCCCCTAGCTAACCTGAGAATCCCACCCAGGGCCTCACCCAAGAAGCTGCTGGTTGCTAAAGCTCTGGACTATAGAGCTTGGGAGTCTGAGGCTTGAACACCATCTCACCCCTCAACTTCCACTGGGTCTTTGACATGAATAACAGCCCTTCTCAGGGCAGGAAATCAGCATCATGAGAGTGAAAAACAAAGAAATGAGCTTTTGAGTATGAATAGCTTTGAAGGCCTCCTTCTTAATTTGAAAGGATGTACATTGAACTTTTCCTTTCTACAATGAAAATCATGAGAAAAATAGCATATTTCTCAGGGTTGATCCAGAAATCATTCCAGTAATTTCAACAAGGAACCTGTAATACAAAAAGAATTTAATTGTTAAAGGTGGTTAACTACTAAATGGGATTTTGAAAAGATTTTAATAAAGTATTAAAAGAGCAGCTGTTATGTCTAAGCTAAGAGAGAGTGAAAAAATAAAGAAAGAAAAGAATCAGGAGAGGAGCCTTATTATTACCTCAAATAAGACTGAGGTTCAGCTCTCTTCCCAGAAGGATTTTCTGCTACAGGAACTCACAACCTTCCAGTTGTGAAGAAGCTTCTGGAAGGCCAAGGCTTGGAATGGTCTGTAGTTGTTGTAGGATGGTGTGGGCAGGAAGAAGCTTCTGAGACGCAACCACAACTGGGGACAGTATGGCCTGAGAGAATAGCTGGGACTCTACTTCCTGGGTTACTGGCTGCTGCACTGAATATAATAACTAAAGAAGACCCAGAACTCAGTAAAGGACTCTCTTCCTGCACCTGTAATAACCTGGTACTGCCACTAGCACCCTCTCATGATGAAATTAATGCCAAGCCAGCTGACAAAGGAGAAATGTTCACAGGGCCCAGCTCCAGTATCACAGAGCAGAGCATAGAAGGGTGGATTGGAGCTGACAGACAATAAATCAAAACCTGGCATAGATGGGAATCCCCACCTATATCAGGTCTCACATCCAGGGCAGGCAAACTCTTCACATCAGGAAAATGCTGTTTCATTGTGTTCACCAAGGGAGGAACATAGACAGCCTCTTCACCCAACTCCAGTAGCCAGTACTTGAGAGTGTATCCAGCAGGACCAAGGAACATCATTAAACTTTCAAAATTAATGACAAAAAAATGTTTGCACAGTGTCTAAGGTAGAGGAAAAATCAAGAGTAGGATATTCACAAAGGTAGGAGTGACCAAAATGGCTGTAGTGTCACCAAACTCAGTTTCCTTTTACTCCTGAGCAAACAGCCAAACTCTGTTGCAAACTTCCTTATACAGTTAAGATAGAGGTACAGCCAAGGGAAGTTAAACAAAAATAGCATGTCCCCCTTCTAGGCCTTTCCCCCGGGACACCTCTACACCATCCTCCATGCTCTGCCTCTTCCAAGACCTACTAGCTGACTGCTAGTGGATCTGGGGAACCTGAGCCCCTGAGTTATCACTCAGAGGCATCCTTGGAGAGTTGCCCATCAGATAGAGATGGGGGGAAGAAATAACTCCCGATTACTTATCAAAGTGTGATCCCCAGACTAGTGGCATAAGCTGCACCTGGAAACTCGCTTAAAATGCAAATTCTTAGGCCCCAGTCAAGATTGGCTCAATTGGAAACTCTGGGTGTGGGTCCTATCAGTTTGGATTTTAAGGAGGTGATTCAGATGTTCTAAAGTTTGAAGACCACTGTCTATTGTGTAAAGACACTGAGATTTAATAGGCTTTTTGCTTAAGGCATGTAAATAACCATTGACAGGAAGGACCACGCAAAAACCTTAAGCTGAGACCTTAATAGCCAATTACAATCTGGCTGCTACTTCACTAGGGATCTTTGTCATGGCTGCATCACCCACAAGACCCCAGAAGAGGCCATGCAGATAGTACGCTGGCATTAGACATCTTGCTTCCAAATATTTGATTTGACTGCTTTACTGATCATATTGGCTATACTGAGTCTGTATATTTATTTCAATCCTGGATCAAGTTGATTAGGTCATTATAAGTTGAAGGCTTTTTAACCTCATGTATCACCTGTGACATTTGACTGGAAGCCAGAAAACAAGAACTGTATTTATTAATTGAGTTATTTTGGACAAGTTACTTAACCTGCTTACTTTTATTGCCCTCTATGAAAAGTAGATACATCCTAGACAGACCCATTTTTAAATCCTCAGAAAAGGTAACCCAATAGATTGCATTTCTGTATTTAAAAGATATTCCATGCCACTGTTCTTATATCTGTCAAACTTGAAACAACAGAAAGCAAAACTCATTCGCTCTCAAACTCCTTCTACTGGCTGTATAAAGGAGGCTTTGAAGAAACAGACTCAATTTCAATTTAGAACTATCCAAATGCAAAGTTTTCTATTTCAGTTGTTGACTGACATGTAACGTCACCTCTACAAACATTTGGAATGTTTAATTTCTCAAATATAAAATCTAAAGTTGAGCTTTTAAAATTGTGTTTCTAAGGGGAAAAATCATATTTAAGGGAAATGGGAAGCTTGGAATGGACATCTGATCTCAAAGGGGTGCTGTTAATTAGCCGCTTAGGTAAACAAGTCCTGCCAGAAATGTATTGGCTCAGAGGGTAGTTGTAGCATTTCACACCAGCTCCACCCAGAGCCAAGTCTTCAGCATGTAGTTCAGAAGTGATTACCATCTAACTGTACTCCAGGAGAGGGAGAAAGGAACTATATTTATCTTGTGATTAAATGGCAATTAGCAACTCAGTGCTCTGCAGTAATGTGTCACTCATGACCTCATTGAAGCAGCTTCCCCGTCAACACCATGAGCCTTCTGGGTACCAGAGCCCACTGCATCAGAGCAAGGACCTGGGCAATCCTAAGGATGGCCAGCACACCAGCTAGCACGGTCTGGGGAGGCACAAATTAGTGCTGAGAATTATGGACTCCATGCTGCCTGGATTCTAAACATGAGTCCATCACTAGCCACCTGCCAACTTGGCCAAGCTGCTTAAAGCTTTCTGAATGTCAGTGTCTTCATATGCAGATTAGGAAGAATGGTTGTTTCTATTATCTAGCTTGATTGTGAGGTTTAAATGAGTTAATAGATGCAAAGAATTGAAGAGTGCTCCCATCACATAGTAACTGCTCAATTGAAAGCAGCCAATGTTTCTCTATGTTTTAGATGCATTCCGTCCATGGGGCTGGGCACATGAACTCTTTCCTACCAATGCATCATTTAATGCAAAAAATAACTTTAAAATGTACTTCCCAAAGGAAAACCAAAATGAATGCCTCACTCATGCCAACCTGCTCCTTCAGTCATGAATACAGGTTCATCCTACATCCCAGAGTCCACCCTCATTTGTTCCAAATTGCGAAACAAATAGAAGCAATTTCCAGGCAGCCCTGAACAGGAAGTATTTCTTGCTCAAAAAGAATAAGGTTGTGGGTTTGGACCAGAAACTGAGAAATCCAATGTCTCAAGATGGAAATGAATGAAGTTGAACCAAAGTAATGCCACAGGTAAGATGCATGTGGTCAGTAATTGGTCACCTACATTTACGGCCAAGGGTCATGTTTTTCTGACTGGCATCTCCTTTGGTCATAGTGATTGTAAATCTGATGCACAAATTATGTCTAAAATTAGTTATAAAACCTAAGCAGAGACAAAATCTATTGTAAAACCACAGTACTTCTTTAAGATCATTCATCTGTGGCAGGTGCCTATTTGCTCCAGATTTTCTCCCCCTGTGTCCAGCCCTGCTCCCTGTCACAGGAACCTGCATTCCCCACGCCCTTTGCCACCTGGCTTCTTAGTGGTTTTAGCCAATTGCAATGCAGTGGCATCCCAAGATCCTCTGTGGTCTCTGCTCCCACCAGAGAGCTCTTCACCTGGGGCTTTAGCTCCAGCTCGGCAGTCCCTGTCCTGGAATGAAGTGTCCCCCCCTAGGCAGTCCCCCAGTTTGATATCACCTTCTCTCACTGTTCTTCTAGCCCAAGGGGTAGCAGTAGAATGTTCTTATTGCTATGCTCTAATGACCTAATGGTTTCCGGTAGTTTCTCAGCTCTCACACCATCTGTGTAGCCAGTTCCTTTGATTAAACTCCCTCTGCTTAAAATACCTAGACTGGATTTTGGACCTGAAAGGACCCTGATGGATAAATCATTGCTTGATTTATGTATCTTTCCCTCTCCACCATATCAGTGTTAAAGACACTGGAATAAGAATCCAGAGTCCTGAGACCTGGTCCCAGGTCTGTCACTAATTGTGTCACTATGGGAATTTTTCTCTATGCCTCAGTTTCCCAAGTTGGTTCAAACACATTCCCCAACCAGCCACTTTATTTTAGCAGCAGAGTTAGGACAAGATGGTCCAAGCTGTTTTGTAGGTGAGAAGGAATGGGGGAGGGCCAGGGCCCTTGGTGCATGACTCTTAGGAGCAGTAATTCCTCAGAAAACTTTCATAGCTATGTGATTCCAGCCTTTATTTTCACATTTACATTTTTTAAAAAAATTAACACTTTAACGTTGCAAGAGAAGCATTGGTGAGGATAATACTATCCAAATGAATAACTCAACTAAATTAATATAAAAACACTAGATAATAAACATGAAAACCTGATCAATTTGGGGTCTCAGAAAATAGATTTCTATTTTCTTGCTCTTCTCTAAACTAGCAATTCTCAATCATTTTTCTCAAATAACAGTATGACAAGTCACGGGCCACAAATAAACAGTCACAATCATGCTATATGTAATCTGATCCTTTTACTTTTTCTCATAATTAATAACTTTCTAAAAATTCTTCTTACTGGATACCAATGCCAATACTATAGCACTATTAACCTCTAATTGGTTTTAGGCTAGGGTTGCAATCAGCACATAACTAAGTCAGGTGTCAATTCATGCCCTCTACTGAAAGAACATTTAAACAAGAGCCTATTCAAATACATGTATTTACACACATGTCAGACACACACACACATTCAACCTTATGATATTTCTACAGTGAAAATTCTCATAAATTCTTTCTTCTCAGCCAACATAGCCCTAAACTTAATTTTCTTTTAACTCCTCACCACTTCTTAAAAAATTGGCATATCCCTTTGCCAAAAGCAAAAGCCAATACTAAACTATCTATGCCTGTAAGGTCCAATATGGCAGCCATTAACCACATGAAATTACTGAGTACATAAAACGTGGCTTCTCCAAATTGCATTGTGCCATAAATTAAAAAAGAACAAAAACAAAATAGATTTTGCAACCTCAATATGAAAAATGTATAAAATGTATCATTAATAATTTTATGCATGTTACATGTTGAAATTATAATATTTTAGATATGTTGGATTAAATAAAATACACTGTTAAGATGAATTTCATCCATCTCTTTTTGCTACTAGAAATTGCATTGTGTCATATTTGTACTGGACAGCACCGATTCCAGAAGTCAAGGAAAGGAAAAGACTCTCATTGTTCTCCGGCTTTCTACGGGGAAGCTTAATGAAAAGCAGCATTATTGATGCATTGATGGGTGGGGGTGAGAAAACGGCAGAACTTACGGGAAAGATGGATGTGCTTGAGTTTAACTTGCTGACACCCAAATCAAGCTTCGGCCTAGACAGAAAATAACTAAGCCCCAATTAATGGTGCTAATACAGACAACATCATTGTGTTAACAGCGTGTACTTCTCAAGAGTCTGCAAGAGAAGAGCTTAAAACACTTTTTTCTGATTGACTGAAAGCTGAGGAGAGTGGGGACCTCTGAGACAAAGTTTCAGAGGGTTAAAAACACCCACTGTTCCGCCATTTCATTATCCTTCAGAAGCTCGCCTCAAAAATGCACCTTAACTACAGACCGAGGATTTTAAAGCTTTAGGCTATTCAGAGAAAAGCTCACACACATATTCCACCTCACATCTGAATATTCCCTCCATCATCTCAATCCACATGGCTGTCACAGAGCCTGATGCACAGTGGGTGCCCGGTAACATCTGCGGAACTGAACCAAAGGAACAGTTTAACAAGCGCTGCCATTACTTCAACTCGAGATGTAGTCACACGGTCTGAAGCAAATATACAGCTCCAGAAATTCAGAAATATGATTGCAGACATTACCAGAAACATGCCACAACTGTTTAAAAAGGAAGAACCACTGATCAAATTTGTTTACAGCACCATAGGGCATCATGCTGTGGCTCTGATAACTGAGCATGAGCAGGATCTTGGTTTTTTACAGGGTGGTGTAATAACCCCCTGGCAGGTTCTTCAAGAGAGAAAAAGCTCTCTTTGCTTTGCGTTATTTCATTCAAGCATTTTACACTTACAAATACATATATATGTATATATCAAAACTATGCATTTTTTTTCCCTGAATGGATCATGTGGGCACTGGGAAGGTCCTCGGGGGTTTGGGGGCAGATAAGACCAATAGCAGGAATTGCTAATGCGGTTTCTATTGAATGTGATGGATTCATTAGGTAGAATCATTTTGATAAATCAAGACTACTCCATTTTTCCTCCATTCGTCTTGCGTGTTGGATTCCAGGCGATAGCGCTGACGGTCCCACTTTAGGCTGAAGGAGCAGCCCTGGTTGTGGGAGCAGATGCTGCATTTCTTACCTGTCCTGGGCCCCCGCATCTGAGGCTCTGGCCCCCTTGAAGTCACTCTCAAGCTATGCCTCACAGAAGTGTCTTCATTTTCCCAGTGGACTACGGGGATGGACCCCAAGCCTTTGGGAGTTTCTTTTTCTCCCCCTCACGTAACCTGAGTACAACCATCTCTGTCTTCAAAAATCCCAGGGCCATTATGTATCAGGTGTGTTTGTAGTGGCCCCAAAAAGGTGTGTCTAAGTCCAAATCCCTGGAACCTGTGAAGGTGACCTTATTTGAGAAAAGAGTCTTTGCAAATATAAGTAAGTTATGGATCTCAAGATCAGATTTTTCTGAATTTAGGTGGGCCCTAAATCCAATGTAATGTTCTTAGTAGAAAGACAGGAAGTTTGGAACCAAAAACACTGCTGTGGTTTGAACCCATCAAAATTCACATTGGAGCTTGACCCTGAATGTGGCAGTGGTGGGAGGCAGGGCCTGGTGGCAAGTGTTTGGATGATGACTAGATCCATGCCTTCCTGAGGCAGTGAGGAGTTCTCACTCTCCGGAATGGGTCACCTGATTAGAGCAGGTGGTTCTGATGCAGGCTTTTCCTCGTATTTGGTCCTATTTCCCTTCTGACCTTCTGCCATGTTATGATACATAGCAAAAGCCCTTAGCCAGATGCCACACTGCCATGCTTCTTACACCTCCCAGCCTGCGGCACTGTGAGCTAAGTAAATCTCTTTTTGGTCTCGGGTATTCTGTTATAGCAACACCAAACAGACTAAGACAGACACACAGACACACAGGGGAAGAGTCCACCTGAAGATGGACCCAGAACTGAAACTGCCGTGTCACAAGCCCAGGAGCACAAAGGTGACCGGCAGGCACCAAAAGCCAGGACAGAGGCGCAGAATAGACTCTCCCTGTATAGCAACCCACTCTGTTGACACCTTGATTTTGAACTTTTGGCCTTCAGGACTCTGAGAGAATGAATTTTTATTGTTTTAAGCCACTTGATTTGTGGCAATTTGTTATGCCAGCCCAAGGAGACTGATACATTGGGTAGCAGAGCTCAGAAGAACCCAGGGGCCAGTTGGATCTGAGTATGCACAGAGAGAGCGGGGTAAGTGTCCTTGGATCAGGGTAGGAGGAGTGTAAGGGCCCACTAAGCAATTTGGTATGGGTGAAACTGAAGCTTCTCAAACCCTTCAAAGTCAAGTGCATCCGACATCCGTCATTCGTGTTTATTCACAATGGCATGGCTCCTAAGGGGTCCAGGTTAAAGGAAGCCGCTATGGTTTGGGCATGGTTTTGTGTGAACACATGCAAAACTCAGATTGAGGCCTGGCCCCTACTGGTGGTGTCGGGAGGTGGTGCTGTTGAGAGGTGATTACGTGGAGTAGATGGTTTGATGTCTTTCTCATGAGTCTGGGTCAGTTCTATAGGGAATAGATTAGTTCTGTCAAGAATTAGTTGTTCCTGCCAGTGTGAGTTGTTATAAACTAAGTTCTTGCCCTCAGGAATGGGAGCATTTTCCTTTGTTCCCATGTGCCCGGTTCCTCTTCCGTTTCTCTGCCATGATTTGTCATCATGTGAGCCCCTCATCTGAAGTGCTGGATGTAGCCACCAGGTCTTGAACTTCCCAACTCGCAGGACTGTGAGTTAGATAAACCTCTTTCTCTGCAAATTACCTGGTCTCAGGCATCCTGTTACAGCAACACGAGGTGGGTTTCAGACAGAAGCAGAAAAGGTGGTCTCGTGGAACTCCCACCTAGGGCTGTCCCACCCCAAAACCCCAGCACACTGCCACACACATCCATCATATACACACAAACAGTGTGCACACACATGCACACACGTGCACGCTCCCTGTCTGCACCTATGTGCCTCTATGGAGCTCACCACCTCCCACAGTATCCACCCTGGGATTCCCTGTGGAGAACAAGGGCTGTGCTCTCAAGGTCCACAGCTCCTGCTTATCATGCCATGTGCAGAGAACACAGGGGCTGACTAAACATCTGCTGAGTGATGAAACGAATCAATCTATGTTTAGAACAGAGCGTAGACCACCCCCAGTGACACCTGCGGCTCCGTCACAGCCCTCTACTCAGATATGCCTACTGCTCATGCCTCTCCATAGCCACCTGACACTCGGGCATTGGACCTGTGGGTTCCATCTTGCAGGCACTCAGCACCAAGCAGAGGCGCCCCGCTCACCATGACTTCTCTGTGCACCTGCGTGCATAGGGCTGCCAGTGTTGTTCAAACCCCACTCCTCCGGGCCTGACTCAAATGCAGCCAGCCCGGGAAGCCTTTCTGGATTTTCTTAGACAGCTTTGATCTCTTCTCTTATTATGCCATGGAAATGCTGAGCGCAGAAGCCTGGTAGGCACTCTGGTATCAAAGGCTACAATGACAATGGTGGTGGCGAAGGAGGCACTGGTATCAGAGTGATGCCCTCTGCTCCGGGTCATTCACTTCATTTTACCAATTCTCTTGTTTTCTTTTAACCTGTCATATGTCTTCTTTCCTCTCTACGCTAGAAGTCCAAGGACAGAAGCCAAGTCTTTTCCACTCAAATTCACAAGTATCGATTAGGTAGAAGACAGTCTACCAATAGGCTGAAAGAAAAATACGGTCTGGTATGTCCCGTCCACCAAATCAGGGGTCAGCAAACTGTAGCCTTTGGGTTAAATCCAGCCATGGCCTGGCTTTGTACAGTGACCTGGATGGAATTGAGCAGCGGTTCTCAACCTGTGGTTCACGACCCCTTTGGGGGTTGAATGACTCTTTCACAGGGGCCGCCTAAATACATCCTGCATCTTAGATATTCACATTATGATTCATAACAGTAGCAAAATTACAGTTCTGAAGTAGCAACAATAATAATGTTATGGTTGGGGGTCACCACAACATGAGGAACTGTAATAAAGGGTCAGGGCATGAGGAAGGTTGAGAACCACTGGATTAGAGGGACAGAAGATAGAAACCAGATGTGGCCACACAAAGCCTAGCGTACTTCCTCTCTGGCCCTCTGCAGAACAGGTGAGTGAACTAACCACACAGAGACCTAGCCTGTAATTCAACGGTGCCTTTAGTTCTTTATCTGGTGACCGCATTTTAGCTCCCCAAACAAGAAGCCCCAAGCGTGGCGTATCCTCCCCCAAACCCCTGGTGTCCTGTGTCCACTTGATTTTATTCACCTGGCAGATTTGGTTCCAACGAGCCCTTTGAATAGGCCTCACTGTGTTTTTCATTGCTTTGCTATTACCTTTTTTATGAGTAAAACTTTTCTCTAATAATGGCTACATCTTCCTAAAAGCTTCTCCTGACTTCTTATTTTTGAAGAAGCTGGATCCATCTTAATATTTTGCTGCCATAACGGCCTTGGGCCAATTTCTTCTAAAGGAATTAAAAATGCAAATCTAATATTCTAATTGCATAAGAGGATAATCTTGGCAGCTTGATCAATACTATCTCCCACTGTCAATAACATGGCCAAGATGCGTGTGTGTCAGAGCCCACCGGTCTCACTTTATCACTGGCCCCATGGCCCATCCACATCTATAAGATGTGACATTTTACTAGTGGCCTTCCATCAGTCAGCTCTAATCTGTGCATCACAGACATGCATGCTGTCATCTCAGCATCCGCGTTGCCCTGGGCACCAGACAACACAGAGTTGAAGCCTCATGCTTCCCAGGACTAAGTTAAATGGCAGGAAGAGGCTGGCTGACAGCCACACACAGAACTTTTTCTTTTTTGCCAATGGAATGAGAAGCAAAGGGCCTGAGATGAGTCACCGCAGATAGAAAGACTTAGGGAAATGAGGATACAGAAAGCTCCCAAATCTGTCGGTGCCTCTGTGAATCATTGCAAATGGCACCAGCCTAGAGTCAGGAGACCCTGGTTGTGAGCACCGGCTGGGGCATTCCTTGCTGGGTCACCTAGCCTCTATAAACCTAGTTTCCTCTTTGGTAAAGCAAGGGTATTGACTTTGCTTGTTCCAACCTAAAACTTCTTTTACGTCTAGAATAGTGAAGATCATACTGTAAATGTTACAGCCTGTGTAAAGAATCCTGTCAGTTTGCTTGAGACTGAGACATCGTTGCTCTTTCTGGGCAATTTGCCAATTAACAGTAGCAACAAGGCAATTAACACCACGCAAACTATGTTTCTATTAAGAAGTCTTTCCCCAACAGCTCTCCTTCCCCCTTTTAATGTTCTCCCTGCCACCAGATTTTTTTTTTCATGTTTCCAACACCATACCATTTGTTTTGAAACACTTGATTTAAAAGATTTGGTTCAATTTATCCACCTTACCCAGCAACAAAGCACTTATGTAAGCTATGTCAAAAATTATAAATTTCCTTAAATAGAACTAAGCAATTGGGTATAACAAAACTTTAGGTTCTTATTAAATTCCATTTTAGGGGAAGCTAATATCAAAAGAACAATCAGAACAAAATTTAAATTCCTTGAAGAACACCATTTTAAAATCATGACAGCACTCAGTAAAATTCAAAATGCTATTTATTTGGCTTGGTAGAAAAATACTCTGAATGTATCTTACTAGTAATTATAGCAAGATTTCTAATACACGTGTTCTTTTGTAGTTTATTCAATAAACAATCATCCACTGTATTCTGGGCATCGTGTAAGAAGCTCTTCAAGCACATTTTTTTAAATTTGGTTCAAATAGGGACTGAGGGGTTAGGTGAGACTGGCATTACTGTCCCCAGAGGAGGAAACTGAGGCTGGAAGAGAGTATGAAACATCCCTAGGGATTATTATGCTTTACCACAGATGTGGAAAGTGACAGAAGACTGAGGATTATTTAAAAAAGCAAGAAGGAAAAGAAATATTCCAGAAAAGTTGATGGTAGGCAAAAAAAGTTCAATTTTGCAAATGGGAAAGAAAAAGTTTGGAGAGAAGGCGAGAGAGCTGGGAGAGAAAATGATGCCCTGTGAAATACAAAGCAGGGGCCTAAATAATGATTTGGCAGAACACGAGAACTAATCACTGTGGGCTGATCTGTGAGCTTGGGGACCAGAGCACAGTGACTGCCCTTCCACAAGTCACCCGATCGAATCTCGTTTCCTCCCTGATATGGTTTCAGCATGGATCTGGGTTTCAGCGAGGCCCTTGATGCAGCTGCTCAGGATATTCTTATAGACAGGACGGAGAAATGGGGATGAGTCTAGAGCAAAGCTAAGTGGATTTGTAGCAGGTTGAACACATGCATCCAATTCGTTGATGAATAGAGTGGTGTCAACCTGGAAGACTAGACGAGCCTGGTGCTCCAGAGCTCTGTTTTAGGTTGTGTTCATGTAGCAGGCTCATGGGTAGCTCAAACAGAGTGAAGGGCTCAATTTGTTAGAATAGTGAATGACGCCAGTATTGGAGGGATTGCTAAGACACAAAACAAAAGAATCAGAATCCACAGTGTTCTCATCCTGCTAGTCCAATGACCTCAAACTATCTATAAGAAATATAATAGAAATAAATGAAAAGGCTTTTAATTGACTCTGCCATCAATAACACAAAAGAGAATATAAGAGTCCTGGCTTAGGAGTGGTTCACAAAAAGAACACCTGGTCCCCAGGTACGATGTGCTTCTATAATATGTTGAAGCAGGGGTGTCCAACCCATGGCCCAGGGGACACACGCAGCTTATTTGAGGAGGGCTGTGCTTATCTGTGGCATCAGATATTGTGCAATGCATGCACAGGCTTTTCTTTTTGCTCATCAGCTTTTGTCAGTGTTTGTGTATTTAAAGCATGGCCCAAGACATCGCTCATTCGTCCCACGTGCAGCAAAAAGGAAAAAAGGCCAAACCCTCTGTATGTAGCTGGTAACAAAACGTAAGGGATTTGGGGCTGTGTAACAGCAGCAGTGCAGGACCCCCTGCAAAGTAGTTATGACCCCGCTACGTGGACCCCGCAGAGGCCCAAGTTCAGGCCAGGCTCTGTGTTTTAAGACAAACAAGAAAAGAATCAAAGGAGGAGAATGACACTAGTGAAAGTCATGGTTTCACTACTAAGTGAGGAATGGCTGACCAACATGGCTGTGGAAATTCAGCCTAGGCAAGGCAAAGCAGCGATCATCTAATATTTGGAGAGCTGACACAGGAAGAATGAGAAGGCACAATCTTCGCTGCTCCAGGAGGATTAATGGAGTTATAGAAACGCCCTGAGTAAACTTCAGGAGCCCCCAAACATGCAGAATTGCCACATAAGCCACACAAATTCCAAGTACCAAGAGGACTCATAGGCTGGGCTGGTGGGAGAAGCATTCCCATCCAGAGTGAGAAATCATGTAATTCTGTAGGACAAAATAATTTTGATATGTATAAGAGTGTTGCCACAAATATAGCCTGCTGATAAAGTCCAACACATATACCTTAGCCAATTATTATTTCAAATTACAGTACAACCTCCGTAGTCAACCACCTCCCTACACTGACCATCTCCTTAAGCTGCCCTAATTTTCACAGACCAGACGGGCACCACATGTACGTATCAGTACAGTAGGCCTAGTTCCTTATGGTGACCACCTCTGTATGTTGACCAGTTTGTTACAGACCCATCATGTGTGTTATATACATTTTAAAAAGTGTGATTATAAAATAAGAATAACCACAGCACACTGTATTCCCTGGAGGAGCTTAAAATCTAAAGACACATAAGAAATTAATTGACCTTAAGTAAAAGACAAAATGAAATGGATTATAACAGAGACACAAAGAAATAGCCAGAGGATAAACAAAGGGTAACAATTAATTCTCAGTTGGCTTGGAGGCTGATCAAAGAAGGCGTCACAAAACAGGAAACAGCTGACCTTAAGGGATGTTGGGTTTGCAGCTCAGGCCTCTGAGAGGCTCAGGCAAAGCCCTAGTGAAATTCTCAATGTGCTCATCCTGCATTTTTCCCCAAATTTAGCCATTTGAAACTCCATCTTGTCTGTGCTGTTACCGCAAGGAGGTTTTGTTCTCTGTCCACACCTGGCAACTTGACAGTTTGTGTTTGGTTCCCCTCTCCCCTGTTGCCCTCACTGGTACAGCCCCAATTCTTCTGTCCACAGTCACATGTAGACAGAGTCCTGGGATAGGAATGGCATTCTGTCACTCTTTCCATGTGAGGTAACCTGATTACAGGAATACCATCCCTTTGCCATTCCCATATTCAATTGGTTAGAAGCAAGTCAGAGACTCTACCCACAGACAACAGGGAATGACACAGAGAGTCAGGCTCCCTGTAGGTGTGTCTGCCATGGGTGCCAAACGAGGATCACTTAGACACCCAGAGCAGAGAGGAGAAAGATGGGGCAAGTTCAGAGGCAGAAACAGGTGGCCCAGAGCTGGGCTCACAGCCTTTGGGATGTCTTTGGGAGCACCCTCGAGTTCCTCTCTGCTCTTGCCTAGACAAATGACTTGTCCTTCAAGGGTAATAAGGAGTAGTTCAGCCTTCAGGCACTCACCTTTGAAGACTTGGTCAGTTGTTGGTAAATACAATGACACCTTTTAGTCATGAGTGAATATTGCACACAGCAGGGTGAGATAAGGCAGCACCCTCAGCTAGTTCCCTTGAGATTCTCTGCTTCAGTTTTGGGAGGGCCCCTACTAGCATGCTAGTAGTGGTGTCTGACACTACTGGTCTTTACCAGTCTTGGCCATCACCTGGGGCCTCAGCCTATGGACTGGCAATATTGTCCTCCAAGCCATATGCTCACACGGGGCAATTCCTGGGCATCACCAGCTATTTGGACACTCAGTTTGTTTCCAGTGGTGAAACTCCACATGACACTCAGAGCTGGTTGCCGAACAACTCCCTCAGCTTTATCATAATGCAAGATGTCATCTCTTCTGAAAATCAACCATTTAGAAATTCATCACTGTGATGTTTCATTCCACAAGGAAGGTCCTGTTCTATTTATTTCCTCCACTGGAGAGCTCATGGGAAGGCCATATGCTTTGTTCTTTCCTTCTTCTGGAAAGTGGTATGAAAACTGCACAACGACACTTCCAATCCCAGACACTTCCTCCAGATGTGCTGCCTCCATAGGGAGAGGATGTTTCCAGCTGTGGGTAACTGCCATGAGTCTGATGCTCTTTGGGTATTGATCAATGGTAAAGTGGCTCTCCAGGTAAGATGCAACATAGCCTCAATCCTCCCATATATTCACACCCTTTGCAATGTGAGTTTGTGACTTTTCCCATGAGGAAGAAGAGTTTACTTCCCCATAACTTGCATCTGGCTGATTTTTATAACTTGATTTAGGCAAAACAATGGAGTGGGTGTGGCGGTGTGCCTGTTTGGAGCCTAAGCATCAGGAGTCCTTCCACATTTCTACCCCTCTCTCTTTGAATTTGTCCAGTCTTCATGGGAACAAGCTGAGGCTAGCCTGCTGGAGGATGAAAGGCTATACAAAACAGAGATTTGCCATCCCATCGCATGCCCTCCTACAATAGTCAGGCCCCCCACCCTGCTGCCCCAGAAACTGACTACAGACATATGAATGAACTCAGCTGGGACTAGAAAAACCATCCAGCCATGCCCAGCCCAAACTGCAACTTGTGGGTGAAACAAATGTCTATTGAGTTAAGCTATTCCATTTTGGGGTGGTTTGTTATGCAGCAAAAGCTAACTGATACAGGTGTCATAGTTAATCAGCATGAATGCCAACATTCCCACTTTGAAAGAAATCACCACCTGGTTCATCTGAAGCATTCACTAGGCTGATGGTGCCCCATTCCTTCTTCCACTTGACCTTCCAGATCTATTTCTTTGAGCTCCCAGGATGTAACATTGAAACTGAGAGGAAAAGACCTTGGGAGATGGGTTGAGGTGCCATGTTTCCCTTTCACAAAAGCCCTTGCAAGCATATTTCTTTGATTTCATCCTTGGATGATTCCCTTCAATTCCTTTGTTTCATAAGCTTCTATTCTTCCAAAGAGCTGCTACAGCATTGATTTCAACCTATGATTGCTGGTGAAATATTAAACCCTATTGATTTGAAATTCAGGATTAGTTGCAAGTTGAATACTCTGCATATTTTGAAGATAGGAAATTTTAGTTCTTCTAACTGAAGAGTAATTATGGCTCCACAATTCTTTATTTGGGGGGGGATGCACTTCTTCAAATCAGATTTCTCATTGGTTTCCCTAAAATTGTGAAATGTATTACATTGACTAATCATTTAACTCTTTCAAATGAAGCCTTCATATTTCTTCCTAATAAGTGTGCCTGTATGAGAACAGGTATTGTCTGTATTACCTGTACATGGAATGTTGTCATGATGATTCCTCCACACTTCCAAACCTCAACAAAGACCTTATTGGTTATATAAGTAAAGATATCTTATTCTGAGAAGGAATCCAGTAGAATAATTTTTCTTATAATAGGCAGTGTTCATCATTAGTTTGATGTCTCTCTGACAGTGTATTATTCTGCTAAGACTCAGATAAGCTTGAAGCTCACCCCAGTACAGGGCTACTACGGAATATCATTCTAAAATGCTCTCAGAAAATAGAGGGCTGCACTGATTAAATAAAATATAAACTCTCAGGATGAATCAAGACTTGGGATTTTCTTTGGGCTGTCTTAAGTCAAGTTCATCTGAAGATGCAAAGGCTTAAAAATGTGGCAATTAACTGGATATGTGTGTCCCAATTTTTAATTAATAGCTACACTATTACTAGCCTCTTCAAAATACAAGCAGCTAAACATTTCTAACAAAATATATATGCAAGTGAGCATCTTTACTCCATAGACATGTCTGTCAGTATAATAGCTGTATTCAACTTACCAAACAGTTGCCCTAGTGGTTTCTAAGCCAACAGCAGAAACACAGAATCCCCCTCCCTCTCCCTGCACCAGAGTTCCCGCTAAGACAATTTTATTTCTTCCCCCTCACTCTTATTTACCCAGGATGAGGCCCCATAACAGAGCTAGCAGTTCTAATACCATGGAGGATACGTGAGAGGAAAGCCCTGAAGGGGACCCACAGCCCCTGAAGTCTCAGATCTCTCTGTCTTCCACACCCCAACGCATCACTTTCTGAGATCAAGTGTCCAGAGAGTTAGTCCCTTTTGAAACGTAGGTGAGAACTTATTCCTAGTATTCCTTGATCTGTTCCTTCCTTCCCCATCCTCATGGGGCCTCTTTTTTTCTCCTCTCCTTTTCTCATAAAAACACCACCACTGAGTCTAGGGCCCACCCTAATCCAGTGTGACCTCACCCTAACTCATCACATCTGCACAGATACTATTTCCAAATAAGGTCACATTCTGAGTCTCCAGGTGATCGTGAATTTTGGTAGGACACTATTCAACTCAGTATAATCTTGTTACAAAAAATCTTCCACGTTGTTCCCTCGAGAGACATAAGAGTCAGAGAGAACCTTTGAGATGTGTCTTGTTTCATGGAGGGCTTCCAGGGAGGGTAAGATTAGTGCTGGTGACAGTACAAGGCACACACAGGCCCATCCTAGAAGTCGCAAAAGAAGAGGAAGAGGGGAAAGGCAGAGGGAAGATAGACAATAATGAATCACACAAATTATTAGATCAAAAAGTTGTCCCTAAATTCTTCTACTTCCCTGGACCCAGGAATGCCCAGCTCCTCACTCCTCAGACCCCAACTCACTACTCCTTCTAGCCACTACTCTATAGGTGTGTAGGACCCTGAAGGCCACCCAGCTTCCACAACCAGCTCCTAGTAGGGAAAGGTAGAAGCCTTCGCCCATCTCTAGAAAGAGAAAAGACTTGTCCAGACTTGGTGACATTCTCAATATTCTCAATTTTCTCATAAATTCAGTGTTTAGTTACTTCTCCCAGCCCTGGGAGAAGGTTCAGCTGTGATTCAGTCCAGCAGTCCCCAACTATTTTGGCACCAGGGACTAGTGTTAGGAAAGATAATTTTTTCAGGGACCAGTAGGAGGCGTGATGGTTTGGGGATGATTCAAGTGCATTATATCTCCACCACAGATCATCAGGTATTAGATTCTCAGAAGGAGCCTGCAGCCTCATAAGGTCCATCCTGTGTGCAGTTTACAGTAGGGTTCCTGCTCCAGTGAGAATCTAATGCTGCAGCTGGTCTGACAGGAGATGGAGCTCAGGTGGTGATGTGAGCAAAGGGGAGCAGCTGTAAATACAGACGAAGCTTGACCCACTTGCCTGACACTCACATCCTGCTGTGCGGCCTGTTCCTAATAAGCCATGAACTAGTATCAGTCTGTGGCCCAGGAGTTGAGTACTACATATTTAATCAGCTTTCCTGGTATCCTGATGTTCTTTTTTGGGGAAAGAATATTCTCATCTCCAAAACTAACTTCTCAGTTTGCTTTCCCATAAGGTGAGGATTCCCTATATTATTACTTTTGGGAGAAGATTGTTTATATCATAATGAGATAAACTTTGAGATTAAAGATTGAGGAGCTAGTATAGAAAAACTATTCTTAGTCATTTATTCATCATTAAATATGCATCATCATCAGAAATATCTGAATTTATTTTTACCTTATACATATTGAGGTGTGCAACATGGGGTTGATAAGCATGTACGTAGTGAGATGACTACTGTAGGGAAGCAAATAAATATTTCATCACCCTCAGTACTTAACTTTATTTCTGTGTTCAAAGCACATGAAATATCCTCTTAACAAATGCTCAGTACACAGCACAACACGATTCCCTGCAGTCCTCCCGCTGTACATTAGATCTCTAGACTTGTCCCACAAATCTGAAAGTTTGTACCATTGGATTCACACCTTCCCAATTTCTCTTCCTCCCCACCTGGAGTACCCACTGTTCTACTCTGTTTCTACGTATTCAACTTTTCTTTTTTTTAGATTCCACATATTAGTAAGACCATATGGGATTTGTCTTCCTGTAACAGTTTACTTCACTTAGCGTAATGTTCTCCAGGTTCATCCATGTTGTCTCAAATGACAGGATCATCTCATTTTTTAAGGCTGAGTAATATTCTTTATCCACTCACCCATTAACGGACACTCAATTTCCATATCTTGGCTACTGTAAGTACTGTTGCAATGAACGTGGAAGTTCAGATGCCTCTACAAGGTGTTAGTTTTATTCTCTCTGGGCTATATACCCAGCGGAGGGGTTGCTGGCTCTTATGGTAGTTCTATTTTCAACTATTTGAGCCACTTCCATACCCTCTTTCCTAATGGCTGTGCCAATTACATTTCCACCAAGAGTGCAGAAGACTTCTCTTTTTCCCACATCCTCCACAACAGTTGTTATCATTTGTCTTTTTGATAATAGCCATCTTAACTGATGAGGTCACCTCTCAATGTGGTTTCTTGCCTTTCACTGGTCTTGAGCACCTCTTCTTATATCTGTTGGCCATTTAATGTCTTCTTTGGAAAAAAATCTATTCAGGT
Organism: Arctocebus calabarensis; assembly: GCA_963573935.1. NCBI lineage: Eukaryota > Metazoa > Chordata > Mammalia > Primates > Lorisidae > Arctocebus > Arctocebus calabarensis. The sequence continues at coordinate 39,014 of CAUYON010156807.1, forward strand.
CCTCTGCCTATTTTTAATCAGGTAATTTTTATGTATTTTATTTATTTATTTATTGCTATTGAGTTGTATGAGTTTCTTACATTATTTTGGAAATATGCATAGTATAAGATATGTCAATCTATTATGGCCAGTGTCGGCCAGGGATCTTACAACCAGAAACTTGCACCTCTTTTCACGAGGAATTGACTGTAGCCAACTTCAGCAATGTGGGAAATTTAATAGAGAAAACTAGAGAAACTTACAAAGTCAGGAAGGCTGAACGGTATTTCCAGAGAGATAGACCCCTGGGTCACCATCAGGACATGCAGGAACCTCTCTCTGGGCACTGTGGTAAGATGACTCATCTCTGGCTCATTTCTGCCACAGTCTGTGGCAATTTTCCACCCTCTTGAGAAGGCTGTCAACTTGATACGATAAGGTCACATGTGAGATTGGGACCAGGGAAGGATCTCCTCAACTTGACAACTTACACTGTCCCTAGAAGAACATGCCAGAAGACTGAGTCCAGTCACATGTCCTCATGGTGCAAAGGGTGTTGGTTTGGGGTGTAGCACTGGAAGGATGGATGCTGAGACCAACAGTGGTGTTGTCATTATGTTCATGGAGTGCTCACCGTGGACCTGTTGCCCTGCTAGTCTTACATTGGTATGTGCTCTTAGTCGCCACAACAATCCACAGCGTAGCTCCCTTTCAAGGGACAAACAGAGTAACTTGCCCAAGAGCTTGGTGCTGGTGAGTATTGAGCTGGGGTCCAATCTGGGCAGTCTGTCTGACTCCTGAGCCAGCTCGCTCAGCAATGAGACACACCTGTGGGTGGTCAGCAACCTTTAGCTGCTGACATCCCCAGGTAGCAAATAATTCCCAGGTGTTCTAAGAATAGCTCGCCCCAGAGACTATCTCTGAAAAAGACCTTAAATCGGGTTAGCCCAGGAGACAGTATGGTTCTCTGGGCCTCACCCCTAGTGGTGTGTCTCACAGAATTTCTTCCCCTTGTAGATGTGTATGGCCCCACCTTGCCAGAGATCCCTGCTGGCCTTGAAGAAGCAGCTGCCAACCTGTGAGCTGTCCAGGACAGGGCCATGCAGCAATGCTGGGGGGCCTCTGAGAGGAGGTCCTCAGTCCTGCAAACACAGCAATCTGAATTCTGCCAACCACCAGTGAGCTTGGGAGAGGACCCTAATCTCACGAGGGATGTCCACCTCGCTAACACCTTGATATCTGCTCATATCTCAATTGCTGCCTAGTGAGTTCCTGAGCAGAGAATCAGGCATGTGCAGCCCAGACTCCTGACCCTGGGAAACTGTAGGGTAATACACATGTGTGGTTTCTAGCCATTAAATTTGATCAATTTGTTATGCAGCATGGGAACCCAATAGAGATACTGTTAAATGTAAATTAAAACATAGACCAGACTAGGAGAATCCCTGAGCTGACAAAGCCAGTAAACTCTTTTTGATTTGCAAACATAAGCAAAACTTAAGCGATTTCTTGTAAATGCCTATATTAAAGAAAAACAGAAATCTAAAGAAACCAGAAACTTTCCAGAACTATGGACCAAACACAACTTTATGACTGTAGCCAGCCAAGTATTTTCTTTGCTTCCTTTTGTGTTTGTCCTATAAAAGCTTTTCCCTTGTGTTTCATCAGTGCAGCTTCTGACGCACTTGTGGTTTGGAGCTGCTTAGTTAGTGAATTGCTATTTACTCAATAAACTCCTTAAAAAAATTGTATTGTGCCTCAATTTACCTTTTAGAGAACACCAATAGAGACAGGATCTGCACAGAGCAGGGAGAGGCCTGACCAGAAGGATGGTTCCTGCGGATGGGTTCAGGAGAAAGGAGTCACCACAACAGGGCCACCCACCATCAAGGGGCTCATTTTGCAGCTAATGGAGACTTTGGGGACTACTCTGATCTGGCTCCCATCTTGCCAGGAAGGTGGATACCTTCGTTAGCCTTTAGACTTAAGAATACCAAAGAGTGCTTCAGAAACTGCACACACAGGCAGATTTTAGGGCCCCTGAGATTTCCCCTGGCATCCTCTGCTCCACACCCAGGACGCTTTGTTCTGGAGCCTGCTTCCCCAGGGTGCCACATGGTCCCCAAGGTGATAACAAGTGGTTTTGAGAGGACAGAGTGTCAAAAAATCGTATTCTTTTTATGTATACAACACAGATACACATAGGATATATAGATATACACATAGGATATATAGATATATATAAACAGATTTATAATACATCTGTGATATTATAATTCCATGAGAGACAGTTAAGAAAATGACATCTAATGTCTTTAAAATCTCTGCAGGGAATAGTTAATGGGGGAAGAAGGCATAGAGAAACACTAGTCCAGACCATAATAGTTCACAGTCAAAACAGAAGGAGCCTTTGAGACACTGACAATACTCTTTGCCTTGTCCTGGCTGGTGGTTACATCGCTGTGTTTGCTTTGTGAAATCCTTGGGCACGTGCTAAAGATCTACATATTTACCTGTATGTAAAGCCAAATTTACCAACAATTAGACAACTAGTAGCTGGCATTCTGACACCTCCAGCCAGAGACACTGTCACGCTGGAGTGAAGCACTCCCCAGGAGGACACCCGGGCTGCATTCCCCCTCCTCCTTTTTTTAATGATATAACCTTGACTAAGTAATACGCCTGAGCACCTCAGTGTTCTCACTTGGAAAATGGGTTTCATAATACAACCCGCCTCAAAGGGTTGTGGGGAGATCCAGTGAGTTGATCCACGCAAAGTCTTCAGATCAGTGTGTCAAACAGTGAGCGCCACAGACGTTCCCCTGCCCTGGTTTTCTTGTAACGCTTTCTGCCTTGTCTTTTCTCTTTTGACTTTAGGTTCTTGACGAACAGGGGGAAACCCATCAGTGGTTATCTTCCCCCAGCCCTCAATGTGCGCTCAGCACAAGCTGGGTTGTCTGAGGGCTGTGGTTAAAGTTGTGGAATCATTTACTTTCTTGTGGCATTTTGATACAGTTCAGAATTATTGATCTTGGTTTCTGGGAACAGTACGGTTACATATTAGATCCTTTCAGACCAAATTTTGTTTTCTTTTTGAAAGAGAAGGTAACAGGTCACAGCTTCCTAGTCTGGACATTGAGGAATGAGCAGCTGGGAGTCAGGAACCTTGGCATTCTCTCTCTTTCCATCTCTTATGGCCCCTAGCTGAGGGATCTTTAAAAAACAATTACAGCAGGGTGAAGTGGAACATACTTGTAATCCCAGTACTTTGAGAGGCCAAGAGTTCAAGACCAGCCTGACTGACACAGCAAGAAAAAAAATTTTTAATTAGCTAGGCATGGTGGCACATGTTTAAGGTCATGGCCACTCTGAAGGCTGAGGCAGGACGATCCTTTGAGGCCAGGAGTTTGAGGTTGCTGTGGGCTATGATGATACCTCTACACTTACACCTGGAGAAGAGAGACCCTGTCTAAAAAAATTACTTCTTCCATACAAGCCTAGTTTCTTCCATCTGGGCAATGAGAAAGCAAATTAGATAGTCTCTGGCATCCTTCCTGGATGGTTATATGTATAACAATGACCGCAACAGTAACAGCAACTTCACCTTTAATGTGTGGTAGCAAGAGGCAGAGTGGATTAGAATTTCTTGCTCCTTCAGACACCACTCTCATTATACCCATTTTTCAGATGGGAAAACTTAAACACAGAGGCCCTACTATTGATAAGTAATAAAACCTCTAACCTTTCCAGGGTTCTACCACCTCCAAGTTCATGAGAACCTAAAATAAAAAGAAATCTTTTTTTTTTTTTTTTGAGACAAAACCTCAAGCTGTCACCATGGATAGAGTGCTGTGGCATCACAGCTCACAGCAACGTCCAATTCCTGGGCTCAAGCGAATCTCCTGCCTCTGCCTCCCAAGTAGCTGGGACTATAGGTGCCCGCCACAATGCCCGGCCATTTTTTGGTTGCAGCTGTCATTGTTGTTTGGCGGGCCCAGGCTGGATTTGAACCCGCCAGCTCAGGTGTACATGGCTGGCACCTTAGCCCTTTGAGCCACAGGCGCCTAGCCAATAAAAAGAAATTCATAACACACTTTCCCTGTCCATCCCAAAGTGCAACGTATGTTGGTCTCAGCATCCTCAGACCTCAGTGACGACACTGCCACAGTCCCTCCATTCATACTTCAAGAAGCAATTCCACGTCTGCTCTTTCCTGAAATTTTTCTGAGTCTGAGCGCCAGCAGCCCTGCTCCCTGCTTCCCCACACATCTCATTCCAGGGCTCCAAGGGCTGGTCCTGCTGTCTTGCTTGGGTCACTATTACATGAGAACTGTCCCTTCTCACCAGTAAATGATTAGCCTTCCAAGGTCCCAGACGGTCCTTGTGTATTGACATCTCCCCGTAAGAGGACAGAGTAGGAACACCACTCATGTATACAGTCGTCCCTCAGTATCAGGGGAGGTGAGGTTGGTTGCAGGAACCTCCATGGATACCAAAATTCAAGAATGCTCATGTCCTAAAGTCAACCCTGCAGAAGCTAAGGATACAAAAGGCTGACACTGCACGTTCACAGGTTTCACCTCCTACAAAACCAGTGCTGTGTTTTTCATCCATGGCTGGTGAAACCTGCACATGTGGAACCCGGGGATCCCATGGACCATCTGTAGTGCATCCTAGTCTGGTATAATCTACTGATGTAGCTGACAGGGTGGGGGTGGGGGCAAGGAGAAGGCTGAGACTTCTGCTTTCATGGTTGTGGGTAGATGGTAGTGTGGTGAGACATGCCCTGGTGGAGAAATGTGCTTGGGCAGGGGTGACAAGTCAAAAAACAACAAAATGTCCCAAGTTTCCATAAGGACTTCCTGAACAGCCTGGGTGCTTCAATCCGAGGCTCACAAGTTACCCTGGAGGAACAGTATGGCATTTCAGATGCCATTTCCACATTTATCTTTATGAAATATTAATGACCCTGGCTGGCCTCTGTTCTGCTGACCATGGACAGAGTACCTGTCCCATGAGGAGATGGAGGCAGAGCAGATGGACTCAGGGCCCAGGATGGATATTCCATCGGGCCTTTGGGTCAATGGAAATCCTTTATGTGTGACAGTGTCACAGGCTGACTTCTTCCTTTGCTTAATTCCACAGGCTGAGTGGCAGGGGAGTTTGTGAGACAGAGTCCATTTCAGTCCTAATCCAAATATATAGCCATGGAGCCGGCAGGTGCACCAGCAGAATCTCTGATGAACAGGCATTCGCCTAGAGCAGCAGTAGCAACAAGTGCCATGTCCTGACTGGACGGCTTCCTTTCTGGGAAGAAAGTTAATCTTAAGAGTTATTCTCAAGAGTGGATGCATGAAAAGAGGATTATTAGACTTTTTTGGCATATTCTGGTTTAGGCTCAAGGAGAGGTTAATGTGCTGTCTAGAAAATATGTAAGTCTAGCAGTTCAAGAAGAAAGACCAAGTTACAAAGACAGGATTGGAAAATGTGATTGATGTCACTGCTCTAGTGCTGTGAAAATACCTGGAAACCAAAAGGAAGGTGGCCACAGTCAGTGTGCAATCTAAAGTAGTGACAGCTTGTGGGCAGCCAACTCTTCAGCACTTGGAGTTCCCCTGTATCCTACCTGCTGATCCACTATCATCTGTACTTAGGGACTCTGTATGATTAAAGGTCACACAGCACAATCCCCATCAAAGCTAACATACAAAAACCATGACAGACTCAGCAGATGCCTGGCCCCATCAGACCCCATCAGACCCTTCCCTCTTCAATGCCCAGGCCCAAATTCCAAATTCCAATACCTATATCTCTTTATCCAAAGGATTTCTCTGGTCACCACTGCCTGATCCACTTACTTATAGACATCACATTTTGGAACTGACAAGACATTAATGCATCCAGGATACACCTTCACCTGAGCAACTGATTTGAATTGACAGGAAAATATCCCCCCTGAGATGGGAAAAACTTGAAGTTCATTCTCATCACTGTTTCCTAGAGTCCCTAGGGAGATTAAGTTCTGGTTTCCCACAAAAATAACTTGCTGAACTTGAATTCTGGTCATGGGATATGCTTCTATAGAAATCTAAACATGTATGTAATATTATGCACACAAGGGCACATACATACACCCACACACAAAAATTACTTACTATTCATAAAAAGTTTTAAGTTGTTCAATACCCTTTAGTTATATTATTTCATTTCATGGCCACATTAACTTTGTTATTGTTCTCATTTCATTTTTTAAAATGAGGAAACCATCTCAAAAAGACTAATAGATTACTAAAATTTATCCAGAAGACTCAAAATCAGTACTATTAAACACCTACTTCCAATGTTTTTGGTTTTTCTACTGTATCAGTCTTTGGACCCATGTGCATACTATAAACAATAGTAGGTGTTCAATAAATACATGATAGAGAAACAGATGGATAAATGGATGGATGAATGAATGACAGATAGAGGGGTAGGTGATGCATGGATGGAAGAATGGATGGATGGCCATCATCAGTTCACAGTGAAGATACAAGGTATTGCATCCATAGCAAGAACAAAGTTGGAGCTGCAACTTAGTAAATGTAGTTTGCATGTACCTTATTGCCTATTTGCCAGCACGAAAGGCATCTGAAACAACGTATATGAGAATGTCTCCTACTGATGGTGTACAGAGCAGGAAAAAGTTTGAATGAAACAAGTGTCAATTATTCACCAAAGGCTGGGTTTGTATTTATGCTTTAGAGAGACTAAAAACCACTGGGAAGCTTGTTAAAATACCAATTTCCTACCATCAACACAAGATTCTGATTCAAAAATCCCAGGGATCATGTAACATGCTAGGTAATTCTGAGGATATCACAGGAATTGTGATCCCCTGAACTGGGGTGAAGGAATCCCCTTTAAAGACACCTTTCCTTCCTACCTCTAGTTTTTTTTTTCGCTTGTTTTGTTTTGTTTTGTAGAGTCAGAGTCTCACTTTATTGCCCTTGGTGGAGTGCCGTGGTGTCACACAGCTCACAGCAACCTCCAACTTCTGGGATTAGGCGATTCTCTTGCCTCAGCCTCCCGAGTAGCTGGGACTACAGGCGCCTGCCACAACACCTGGCTATTTTTCTGTTTTTTGCAGTTCGGCCAAGGCTAGTCTTGAACCCACCACCTTCAGTATATGGGGCTGGTGCCCTACTCAATGAGCCACAGGCACCGTCCCCCACCTCTAATTTATTGTAGGGATTTGTCTTATTGTGTCAGCATCACAAACAAACATATGGCTTGAAAGGGAGAAAGAAGTGTGATATAAAAGGCAACCACCCCACCCAGGATTCTCACTGATGGAGCAAAATAGAATCAAAGTATTAGGGCAGAAGAGAAGTTGGGGCCAAAAAATTCAACCCCAGACCCATTGCATAGATCTCTTATAGTACAGCAAACAGAACACTGATCTGGCCTTTGCTTAAACACTTTCCTTTATAGGAATTCTCTACCTTCTATAACTGTTCATTCATTTCCCAATAGTTTAGTTACAAGGTTCTTCATGGTTCCAATTCTGTTCACTGAAGGCATAGGGATTATGTCAAATCAAGTACCATGACAGCCTAGGGAATATCAAGGACAAATGGCATGTCAATTCTGAGATAAGCCCTCCTTATTTTTTCAAGCATCCATGCTATAGGGTTTGGTTAACATTTAACAATTGGGTTGATACTCTCCTGACCTACCTCAGTTTATCAGTGTTTCTCTGAGAATATGATACTAAACATATCCTTCTGGCTGTGCTCTGAGAAAAGCAAACAGAGAAGACCTATCCCACCCTATACTAGGGACGATCTACTTCCATCATTGCCTGCTGAAATCACGTTAGCTGCTCTGGTAGCCACATCCTATTGACCCAAAACTCAATTAAAATCTCTAAAGTCTTTTCTCACTGTAAACCTCTCTCTGTGTGGTCATTGATCCAGTTATCAGCACTCTTTAAATAAAGCTATTCAACCATGTTGTGAATCATCTGTTTATTCAGCCTGCATTTTGGCATCTCTCCATCTGCTCCACACAGAGAGAAACTCACTGCTTCTTCAGCCTTCTTCTGTTCACTATATCTGGGCAGAGATATCAAAATCAACTATTTCACCCCTGTTCCTAGAGGCACACCATCATATTAGAGGATATACTGGGTCTGCAACCTGATAAGACCCTCATAAAGGCATACAATATAACACTTCACTTCCAAAGAGTGGACATATGTTCTTGTCCTAAAAAAACTACCATTTCATATTTTAATATAAGATCCTGGGAAAACAAAGGTTTCTATCAGCATATGTAAGGAATGAAGGAACTTCTATCTAATCTGAATGTGTGATGGTTTATAAAAAGAATTTAATCCATTTACATTTATTTTGATTACTGGTCACTCATTTGGTTCTATTTTTGCTAAAATCTTCATGGCTTTATTTTTTCTTTCTTCCTTCATTCCTGCCTTCTGCTCTATGTTTTTTCTTTTTAATTCCTTTTTTCATCATATTCTTTTGGAATTATATATTCATACTTTTATTAATGTACTATTAAGTATAATTTACTATCATTTTTCATACTATGACACTAATCAATATCTCTAGTTTCCCCAGAAGTTAAGGACATCATCCATCATATTGTTCTCCAGTATTTTAATAACTTTTCATTATAAAAAACTCCTCATATATTATTGATATTAATATCACTCTTATAGAATATTTGCAAAGTGTTTTTTTACCACTGTCTTAACTTCCACTTACTTCTTCCATTGATTACTTCCATTTCCTTCTTTCAAAATTGTATTACTGTATGTGATCTTTCAGATCCTAAGTCTCTTAGTCTTTATATATCTAAAATTATCTTTATTTTATCTTCATTGTAAAGAAGGGGGTGAGGAGTTTTGAGGGAAATGAAAAAAAGGGAAATGATGATGTTCCTTACCAGAGGCTCTGCCAGCAACCCAGACTTACAACTATTGAGAAAAGCTCTCTTTTTCTCCTACCTCTAGAATGATTATTTAACTGAGTATAGATGTAAAGTAGGTAGTTATTTCCCTTACCACTTAGAAAATAGTATTCAATTATCTTCTGGCATGTGTTGTTGCCAATGAAAAGTCTTCTGTCAATCTATTTGTTGATGTATTTTTGAGTACTATTATAAGTAATTTTTAAATGTCTTCAAAATCATTTCTTTCTTCAGTTGCATTATCAATCTTTTGTTTCTTTCTCAAACCCACCTACCTTTCTTCTATCTTGCATTACAAAATCTGTTCCTCACTTTGTCACCTTGAAAATCTACATTTCGCTTATTTTGAAATTCCTTGGGCATTACTCTTATCCACAGTTCTTCGCAAATTCTCCCATTTGTTGTATCTGTTGTCTGTCTCTCTCGAGGGGTAAATATCATTGTGTTTTATAATGTTTTTAGTCCTTGAAGGAAATAAGAATGTACATCCTTGCAGGGTGTGATGTAAGCTCATCTTTGGCATATGTTAGCTCCTGAAAAACATTCCTCCTATGTGCCCTGGGCTATGGAACTGATCCTGTGAGGGTAGTTTAACTTTGGCTTCTGCAGACCCCATGTAGTCTACCAGCTCCAGGCTGATTTTTATATTCATTTCCATACTAGACTTGTTTTTAATGAGTTTTTTACAACTTGATATTTGACAGTGTACATGTAGTCCCATACTCACATGCTAAGCAAATTTGTTCATTCTGATTTCCTGCAAGCAGCTCATTTTCTACCCAATATCTACAAGTACACAGCCCATATCTAGAACTGGTGGGTGGAGCTCTTAATCCCTATGTCAATGGCAGGACAATCCTCACTTCTGGAAGTTCAGTACTATCTCCTGTCACCCAAGGAGTTTACCACCCAATTCCTTCCCAGTGCACTGTTCTAGCTCAGACTCATGGTAGATGCCTTAATCCAACATCAGCAGGCTGCTTCTGCTCCAAATATGGCTTCTTATTTCTATTACCTGGAGATCTTCCATTTCTAGATTTTGCACACCTGTGGATTTTCATGTTTTTATTATTTTTGAAGTAAAAAGGGACTTTCCTAGTTATCTCAGTTGACCAGCTTTACCAGAAGTCTAAAGGAACTTTGGAACTTTACAGGAATTCATTCATGGGCAAAGCTTTCCTTTCCCCTCAGCCTTTAATTGGCTGTCTTTCCAGCTATTCATCTCTGCATCTAAGTCCTACAACACAAGCAAGTAGCTCTATAGCAAGACAAAAAAAGACAACACATTCCCTAGGGAAAAAGCTTAACCTCACAGAAACTGCTCATCAAGAGAAAGTACCATGGGAATAAGCAAGTTTCAGTATTCTCAGTGAGCCCTGGTCTTGGTATCTTCCAAGTGCTCGTCAAGTGTAAGATGTTAGCTAAGCAAAATGAATTTTCCACCTTTGTGCTCCTGGTGCAACAGTAAAAGAACCCATATCATCAGAATCACTATTTTTCTTGGAAATATAATTTTAAGAAGGGAACTCCTTCTTCATAACTCCTCCATCCTCATCTCACCTCCAGCCAGAAAGTCTGAGCAGTTGCATGTGTGTGCAAAGCTGAATGAGCCCAAAGTTGAGGCGTTCAATAACACAATAGAAATGTTAACTGCAGTATTGATTTTTTATTATGTTTATATTGCCTGTTTAATTTTATTTTCCTTACAGGAAAATTTTTAATCAAAAATCTAGTTATTGAAAAGCCCCATAAGCCAACTGATACTGGTGAGACGAGAGGAAACACAGGCATTAAATCTCTCTGGTTGCTCCTTCCTCCACATTCACCCACCCCCAGCAAGAGTTCAAAACTGAAAGCGCCGCCATTTCCAACTAAGAGTAAATGCGTGTGACCTTCAGTTCCACAGAGGTTAACCTACTCTGATTAACTTTTCCATGTTATTCCATTAAATAAAAACAGTTTTGACACCCAGAGACTAAAGCATCCTAGAGATAATACAATAACCCTATGCAATCATTTCAAATTGGATTGTAATAATTCATTTAGGTGACCATACATATTTGTTATATGTAATATGAAACATCGCAAAATGAAATCAATAGAAATGTTTCTTGTTAATGAAGATATACTGGGCTGTTATGTGTGGGTTGTGGACTCAATACCACAGAAATCTTATTTGTATTATAAATTTCAGGGTATCCTGAGAGTTACAAATGAAGATAGCATTTCTTAAAGAAGCGATGGCTGGTCATTTAGAAAATTATATCATAAATTTTATGTCATTTCTGGGTCTTTGCAGAGCAGCATAGTCTTATAAGTCAGGTAAAAATTCTGGCTGAGTGATTACATTCAACTGTTTGCAAATGAACTTTTGCCCAAATTTCCATCTTAAAATTATAGATTTCAAAATAACCTAGTTTGATAAGTCTGAAAATTTCACCCCATAATATTTTAATACACATTTCAGAATATTTTCTTTCTGCTAATCTAAAAACTAAAGATGCATAGAGATACAAAGGCATAGGTTATAGGTAAAGTATGTAACTATACATACATATGCAAGCCAACCAATACACTATAACAAACACCACCAAGATACTGCCCATAACTTCACAATGAAGATCATATAATATTATGTCATATAATGAATGTTTATTTATACACATAAATAAGATTAATTTTGTGTTAACAAAACTCTCCCACATAGTGTTTTAAAAGGCCTATTTTAATAAGTTTTTTTGCATTTTGAACAATACCATGGTGAGATTTTGGATCAACAGTAGCTATATATCTGCAACAGAGACAGAGAATTAGTGAAGTCATAAATTGTGAATCTATTTACACTTCTGTTGTCAAAGCTCATATTCTTCACTTCTAGTGAGTCCTTACTTACACCTTGAATAAGGGCCATAAGAATGGCCCTTATCCCTCCTGAGAAAAAAAGATTATGAAATGCAAATACAGTCACTTGCAATAAATAAATGGTCATCCTGGACAATACAAATTAAAAAAATATTCATAACAGAACTGTAGTCGTTTCTCCATCTGCTATCTATATTCTTGGTGCTATTCTTTCTCTCTTTTCTGCTGTACCCTCAAGAACTCTCAATTTTAAATAACCACAGAACCAAAAACAGAAACTTCTTAACCTGCCTTAACTGATTCAATAATTGTCAGCTGAAATTTCGTTCTACTTGTATCCCTGTGAGCCTACTGGATTTGGAGACAGTGCCCATTTCTCCTACTAAATGGAGAAGGGCTGCACTTGACTTTTGCCCTGGCCTCCTGCTTTCTCAGTCTTTTAAATATTTTGAGACTCAGGCCTTCAGGCTATGCTGCCCTCTATCTTTCCTCTGCACTGTTTTCTACCCCTCTCTCCTTTAACCATCCACATTCACTGGGGCCTTTGGTTTCAGTGTTTAGATTCTTACGTGTCCATGTGGACAAATTGCAGTTCCTCAAGCTTCTCCAAGCTCCTTCTACAAAACCTGAAACTCTCATCACTGGGAACTGCCCTGCCTCTGAAATCAGAAACTCTGATTTTTCTGTTTACAGCCTTTCACCTGCATTTCCAATCTGCTACAAAGGGTCTTCAAAACATTCATAGAATATGAAAACAATGCATAGATTTCAAAAAAGTTTTTTGCATCAAATAAACTCATCTTGACATGTTATAGGATATCTGAACAGGACATGTTTGAGGCACTAAGAATGATAACAGAATGATAAGGCACTAAGAAAGATAACAGAATTCTGCTAAAATCAAAGCATGAACAAACATCCAATTCATGGTGAAACTTGGGTAGAAAAATGATGAAATCCCTGAAGCTTTGGTAACAGTGCCCCAGGGACATCGGCAGTTTATAAATGTATAACTCATTTTAAGAAGAGAAGAGATGACATGGAAGATGAAGGCCACAGTGGCAGACCACTTATCTCAGTTTTCAAGGAAAAATTATTTGCATTCATGCCCTAATTAAAGAGAACTGATAATTAACATCAAAGAAATAATAACCAACACTGTATCGTATACATTTCAATCAGCTCAACTTTCACAATTCTAACAAGACTTAAAAAGTTGAGCGAACTTTATATTCAATGAATACCGAAAACATTGCACAGAGATCCTCTCCAGACAAGAGCAGAGCTTTCAATGGGAAACACATTTTAAACAAAGGAGATTAGGATCCCAAAGTGTTTCATTGAAGAATTGAGACAGAAGATGAAATACAGTTTTAGGATGCTGAAGACAAAGCAATGGCTACCAAGAGGGGGAAGTGGTCCAGTCACAGCAAAAGTGAACCAGTCAAAAGCAAAGGTCATGGTGACAGATTTTTTGAGATACCTAAAGAAGTTTGCTTGTTAACTTTCCATAGGCTGAAAGGACAATAACATCTGCACGTTACGAGAGTGGTTTTAGCCAAATTGTAAACAGAAAAATGCCCGGGAAAGCTTCCTGAGAGAGTCTGTCTCCACCATGACAATGCCCCTGCTCATTCCTCCCATCAAACAGGGGGAGTTTTGTGAGAATATCAGTGGAATCCATTAGACACCCACCTAACAGTCCCAAGTTGGCTCTTTTGGTCTTCTTTTCATTTCCTAGTCTCAAAAAATCTGTAAAAGGTGCCTCCCTTTTTTTCAGTCAATAATGTAAAAAAACCACATTGACCTGGTTAGATTCTCAGCACTCCCAGTTCTTCAGGGATGGAAAGAATGGCTGGTATCATCTCTTACAAACAAAGGTAACTCCAACTTTAATGGAGCTTATGTTGTTTTCTATTTTTACTTTTGATTCCATTTTTCCATAAATTTTTTGAAGTCCCCTTGTGTATTTCTGCCTCTTTAAGGGCTATTTTGCACCATCACAGATACCTGAACCCCCCCCCCGACCTCCCACACACACTTCCTCCTAGCTCTGCCCTCATCCTGATTACACACCCAAGCTCTGCCTACCTTTGAGAAAAAGGCAATTCCCTGGGCCCCAAGTCCACCTCTTTCCTGCTCTTCTCAGGGAAATTTCTTGAAAGAATAGCCTACCTTCCTTTCTGCTTCTGCCCATCCGTCCCGGTCCTCACACCACATCCATCATCAGCTCAGGCTGAAGTCCCCAACACCCCATTAATTTCAAAATCCAAGTGAAATACTTCTGTCTTTATTAATCTCTATCTTTTGTGGCCATGAATTCCCATTTTTTTAATATTTGCATTCCATGAACTCCCAACTCCCTAGTTGCTCCCAGCTTCCACTAAAGGTTTCTCTTCTTCTATCTATTCTTTTCATTAGTTATTCTTTTAAATGATAAACTATTTGAAACATTCATAAAAGCACAGAGAATAGGTTCATCTTTGATTCTTTTCTTTCCTCCATCTCTGGCCCTTGGTGGCCTCCTCCATTGTTTAATGGCCCTACCCCTAACAGTGGTAAGTACAAGGCCATGCCCACATCTCCTCCTAATCTCTGGTCTTCAACCGTCCCCTCTGGCCACCCCTACTGGCTGCTCAGCCCAGGTGGTCTTGCTGACACTAGCCCTCTTTCTCTGTTATTTGTGTTGATTATCAGTCTGGCTGATAAAGTGAGAACCACTCATACCCTGGCAGAGCTCCTTTCTCCCACCCCCACACATAGCTTCAGTCCAGGCTTTTATACTCTTTCATGAGACTTAGTGTAACAGTCTCCTCATTGGCCTGCTGTCCTCAGCCCTGCCCACCACCCTCCAATCCATTCAACATCCAGCTCTACACACTTCTTTTTCTTTGTATAATTAAAATCCTATGATGTCACCTCTCCACTTAGAAAACATGAGTTCCTCCTTGAACTCACCATTAGATCCAAATAAGACAAGCTCCTGATCAGCCCCCCTACCCCCCAATCCTCTGCTGTTCCAAGCTGGACCACTTGTCCTTCCCAGAGAGCTACACTCTGTGTTACCCGCCCCCCCAGCCACAGGGCCAACTCTAAGTCTTCCTTCAAGGTCTAAATCTGAAGTGATGCCACCCGGAGCACACACCTTTGTCGCAGCTCTCACCATGCTGCTGCTACTGTTTGCATGGATGTCTCTGTGAACATCTGCGTCTCATCTGAGCATGACGAGAAAGCAGGGACTATTCTGATCTCTCCTTAACCAGAACTAAACACATTTCCTGCATAGAGTCAATGCTCAAAGTGGCCGGGCACAGTGGCTCCTGGGAGGCTGAGGCAGGAAGATCCCTTGGATTCAGGAGTTCAAGACCAGCCTGAGCAAGAGTGAGACCCCATCTCTACCAAAAATAGAAAAATTATCTTGGCATGGTGGCAGGTACTTGTAATGCTACTTGGGACTCCGAGATAGGAGGATGGCTTGAACCCAGGAGTTTGAGGTTGCTGTGAGCTAGGCTGATGCCATAATACTCTAGCCTGGGCCAGAGAACAAAACTCTGTCTCAAAAAGGAAAAAGAAACTCAATAAGTACCCAACATATCCTGACTCATGAACTTGTTCACATATGTACAGAGATGGTACACTAGGATTTAATAGAAAATATAAAAACACTACCAAGGGCACAGTGTTCAGGATAATTTAAACTAACATTTAAATTCAAGAGCTGGGCGGCTCCTGTGGCTCAGTGAGTAGGGTGCCGGCCCCATATACCGAAGGTGGCGGGTTCAAGCCCGGCCTCGGCCGAACTGCAAAACAAACAAAAAAAAATAGCCGGGCGCTGTGGCGGGTGCCTGTAGTCCCAGCTACTAGGGAGGCTGAGGCAAGAGAATCGCTTAA